>JXSR01S001968.1:0-10797 GCA_000969725.1 Ophiothrix spiculata
GTGTGGCAGCTTATCTAAGGAGTGGTCATAATGGCCTAGAACCTGTAACAACTGACGGTAGGGCTTTTAGTTTTCTTCCCCTGGAAATTTCAACTGGATTACCCTTCCATGTTAATGGAACTTTCTTACTTCAACCAAACAGACGTCACCTTTGGAACAGGAGTAAGTCTGTGACATTGACTGAAGAAGACTTCAAAGTACAATGGAATGAGTGCCTTATAGAGGATGTGATATGCAAAGCACTTTTCAACCTTCTTCATGATCTCAAGACATTAGAAACACAGGGACAGGTCGATGCACATTCTTTTCAGACACTCTGGCCAACATTTGACGAAGCTCACAGTGACTTCCACCCTCTTACTCAGAGTTTTTACGAGAATCTGCGTCATCAAACATCAGATGTCATTCGAAACGGTAACAGATGGATATCTTTGCAAAGTGTACTATTCTTGGATGAGATGCCAAGTGAAGAATCTGTGAATGATGCTGCAAAACTGATTATAGACACAAAGTGCTGCCCAAAGAAAATCATAGATTTCAGAGACAGTGTTCGTCAGAGTATAACAAAATCTGACATTTTGAGATCCTTTGAGGATCATGTTTACACATGGCAGAAGTTCATTACAGAAATTTTCTTCCCTACTTTGGAAAGTGAACAGAGTGATAGAAATAGCAGCGAAGAAAGTGACGATGAAAGTGATGACGACAGTGATATGACACTGAACGTTGAAGAAAGAAATACAATTGTTCAACATTTGCTTGATGAACGTATTGGAACAAAGAACGCCGTTCAATTTGACGAACTTCTTATGTCGATTCCATGTGTTCCCGTGGCGGAGGGTCAATGTGATCTCGTCATTCCACAATTACTTGTTCACCCTAACAATACAGCCGGAAAACTATTTAGCGCAAACGATAAAAGATTTCCATTTGGCGCCGGATATAACACACCAAGTCGTCTGCTTTCTTTATCCCAGATCGGAATGCAAAGTGAAACACTGGATTGGAAAGATATATGTGAACGATCAGAAACTATCGAGTCGGATGAATTTGATACACCGTCTTTTGAGAGAAGTGTCATTCTGCTTGGAATTATTGATCAACGATTGAGAGAACTAGAAACAACTTCTGATGGAGAAAGCATTGGTGGACCAACTGAAGCACAAAGAGAAAGAATCCAACAAGCTAAATTTCTTCCAGTGATGAAAGACATTGAAGATTACCCATTTACTTGTTTTGGCACAGAAACACCATTTTCGTCAGCCGAAGAAATTCTAGAAGCAAAACACACCAATCTAGTAGGATCTGTTAAGCCGATACTGAATGAGAAACGCCTTGGAGCTGATGCAATGACCATCAGATTGAGACAATTCCTTGGTATCAAAGACAGAGAACCTGACATCGATGACATAATGAAACAACTTCAACTTATAATACAGGAATGGACTTCAGAAGAAGCCAGTTGTAATGTTGCAAAACTGTCAAGTATCTGCAGCGATATTTATGAATATCTTCAACGAACGTTGTGCATTCTAGGAAAAGACAACAACATACTTACCAGAGAGGAGCTCCGACCATACGTTGAGAAGCTACGTCTGTCAAAGTTTATTTTCACTGACGGGAAATTTGTATCAGCAAAACAGCTTGCTTTCCGATTCATCGACCACTGTCCTCCATTTCTTTACAACGTCCCACCTGCATTAACTCCATACACAAACCTACTCAAACTATGCGGAGTGCGGGATGATTTTGATTCGCAAGACTTTCTAGCTGTTGTAAAAGAATTGCACGCCATCTACGCAGATAAGCCTCTTTCTGAAACTGATGTTACCCTCGCTCATAAGATGATCCAATATGCTATTGATTCCCAAACACACCGTGTTAAAGAAACAAGTCACGTCACTGCGGAGAGTGATGAAGGGGTGATGATCACACGAGACCTTCTCGTTAGATGTGGCGATATTGATCCAGATCAAAGTAGCAATGAGTTCCTTGCCGTTGACCAGCAAGGTTACATTCGAGATGCAAAGTCATTGACTTTCAATGATATGTGGTGGGACGAAGATGAAACCTTGCACATGACTCATGCCAATCTGACCCTTCATAACGCAAGGGTTCTTGGGATACTTACTGCAAGACAGATAAATACTCAAAACTTCTCAGCCTCTGAAGGATTTGAAAGTAGCTTTGGACAGACTGAATCTTTAATCAACAGACTGCAAGGCATACTACGAGACTACCATCACGTATCAGATGTTATGAAAGAACTTTTACAAAATGCCGATGACGCCAAAGCAACAGAGATCCATTTTGTGTATGACGCAAGAATTCACAGTGATGAGAAATGTGTGGATAAAGGAAAATGGGGGAAAGCTCAGAAACTTCCAGCTCTCTGTGTATACAACAATCAGCCATTTTCAGAGAAAGATATCAAAGGTATACAAAAAGTTGGCGTTGGTGGAAAGAATGAAGACAAATCGACGACGGGCAGATTTGGAATCGGGTTCAATGCAGTGTATCATCTAACTGACTGCCCGACATTCCTCACGAATAATGAGAAGCTGTGTATTTTTGATCCGTATTTGGAGTATGTTCCGGGTGCAACTCATCTCAGACCGGGAAAAATGTATGATTGCGCCGCTTCTTTCAAGAATAAGTTTCCAGATATGATGACTGGATATCTCGAAGACAAGTTCACTCTCGAGGGCGCTACAATGTTTCGTTTTCCTCTACGGTCAAAGGAAGTGGTTCGAGAACGGAATATGAAGGAAACCACTTCAATATCAGACAATGCTTTTGATGATACAGAAATAATGAAACTTTTAAATGAGTTTCAAAAAATTGCCAAAGACTCTATGTTTTTCTTGAAACACATCGAGAAAATCAAAGTGTCGACAATTAGTGATGAAGGAAATATGACGTCATTATACAGCATAACAAGTACGACCACATCCGACAAAGGCCAAATTGCACGCCAGGAATTAATCAATCATGTTGAAATGTATAAGGATACATCCGACCCGATACCAGAACTGACGAGGGTGTATGACATGAATATTGCAGATTCAGAAGGGTTAGAGGAAACGTGGATGGTATCCCAGACGATCGGATCGGATGAACCATTTGAAGCAATAGAAGATCAGCAGCAACGCGGTTTGAAATCACAACTTCCCAGAGGAGGTGTAGCTGCACTTGTCCAATCGAATCAATCAATCACTGAAAAGAATTCCGGATGGCATAAAAAGCGTCGAGTATACTCATTTTTGCCATTACCAATAGAGTCTTTACTACCAGTGCATGTAAATGGATCATTTGCTTTGGACAGCTCACGAAGACATCTGGGGAAATTTTCTGGATTTTATGCTCAAGGAGATGGATCCGAAACATGTCTTGACCATCCATGGAATGCCTTTCTTGTAAAGGAAGTTATTGCAACAGCGTACGCGCATTTGATTGAAAAGGCCAAGAGAATACTACCAGACAAGATAGGCAACATATCGGAGACCCATGTCAGAGAATACTATAGTCTTTTTCCAACTGGTGACTATGGTGATTGGAACATGCTTAGACAACACACGTTAAAATACATTGGTGATTACAAGATGGTAGTATTGCTCGTGCTCCCGGATGCAGATGATGAAGAACGTCAGGTATCTTGGCATCATCCGACGTCACGTGAAAGCTTAGCGTTCTTTGATCATTTGGAAGGAGATAAACTAAACGATAAAGAGTCAAAGGAATTGAGGATCTTTCTGCATTCGGTTAAGTTCAATTTAATCAAAGGTCCATTGGCTTTGCATGAAGCTTTCAATAATGCAGATGTCAAAGCGGAATGTGTAACTCCTGATGAGGTTCTCAAACATTTGGGAAATCATCCTGATGCCATCGCAGGCACACAATTCCCTGTACCTCTTGAAGAATCCACATACAAATCACTAGATCGACTACTAGCGGTCAGTCGTTACTGTCTCTGTGGGAGAAATGATGCACCAGATTTGCATAATGTCCCACTGCTAGTTACCAACGACAAAATGGTTCGACTCTTCTCTTCAAGGACTCCTGTATATCTGACAACATTTACAGATCTTATTCCAGAGCAAGGACACTTGTTTATGAATGGAGTGGTAGTTAACATTTTAGTCAAATCAGAGGAAACCGACGTAGAATACATAACATCCAGCGATGTCGTCCGTGATTTCAAAATGTCAAACTTAGAACCGCTTCTTCATCACCATCTTCCGACTGAATGGTCAGAAGTTGACGGGTATGTTGATTGGACTCCTGGGAAAGATGGGCATCCGACAGAACCTTGGTTGCGTCGACTTTGGTCATTTTCATTTCAGTGTGGAGAGAGCAGTCCTAGTATAGAGTGGCCAATTATCCCGACAAGATCTTCACAGCTTGTGACCCTATCAAAAGCCAAAACGGTCCTTAATGTTGAATCGAAACAGTGGTATGAATTTCGTGATCTCGTAACAATCCTTACCATGTACCTTCAATGTCCAACACTGTGCATTGATCATATTGGCAGTTCCTACAATACAGAGCCACCTTTTCTTCAGCAATGCGATTTAGCACGTGACCGATTTCTAAGTAGCACGATTGCTTCGGTTGATCGACCAGATGAAGTACTTGGGGTGATAGAACACACATTAAATCAACAAAGTGACGACGTCAAAGATTTACACGAGTATCAGTCACGTGAGATCTTAATCTACTTTCAAAACGCTCATTGTCGATATCTTTGGCACCAGTTGAACACCTTGAAGAGACTCCCGATTTTCAAAATGTCAAACGGCAAGATGTCTTCTATCCATGAATACAGATACATACACACTTGTGCGACAAAGATACCAATCGACTTTGACATATTGCGATCTGATTCAAGCTGCATTATACTTCAACCAAATTCCGCTTTTGAACCCAGCATGACACTCAAGCCAAATGGCAAAGAAGAGAAGAAATTATATGACCAATTGAGTATAACACGTATTACTGAAGCAGAAATCTACATTCGATATATTTTGCCACGGTTTGATATGCTGACTCAAGAGAACAAAGAAACTCATATGGAGTATATCAAAAACAATCTCTACAGAATATGCTCCAACGAGAGCGGAGAGAATGTTTTTAGCTGCGAAGAATTCTTCAGACGTCTTGGAGAAATCGACTGGATACCAGATGCAACGTATGGCTGCTTACACACAGCGTCCTATTTCTACAACCACGACGTAGCCTTGTTCAATGAAATGGAGGAACCGTGTAAAATCATTCCAGAAAAATACACAAAGAGTTACGGGCATGACTTCCTTACGAAGATAGGACTAAATGAATGTGTAACAGAAAACATATGCCTGAGATATGCTGCAGAAATCCAACAACGTGCTAGTACGGTGACCACAAGTTCTGAAAGGAAAGACCTACATAGAAAGGCAGAGTTACTTTTCCGAGAACTGGCCACATTGCAAAGGAAAGCAAAGAAGATGCTGCAGGATCTAAAGAGAAAGGAAAAAACAAAAATAGACGAACTGACAACAAGCGCATACCTACAAAGAAATGATCATTTTCTTTACAGTATGTCAAGCATTCGATTTATCCCTCCAGCTAATGTGAAACCAACACTCTGTAAACTTTTCCCAGCCTTTAGAGGGAAGATGGATCCAACGGGGAAGCCTGCATTTACTTGTCTATCCGAAGCATTACCACTTGCCGGTATGGAACTGGCGTGGACTGTTACTAATATACTCCCTGCATACGCACGAGTGTGCAAGGCCAACGGAGAAATGTTTGAGATAGATTGCGTGGTAAGACAAAGGCATATCAAGCAAAACATTCGAAATGTCTGTTCCAGAATGATGAAACAAAATTGCTGTGACATTGAAGATCAAATTCCTTCTCAGACGAGGGAATCATTGAAGAGAGTCATGAAAGCCAGTTTGTGGTATTTGCGTTCACAACACGACCTAAACACACTACAGGAAACTGAAGATTGGGAAGATATTCCATTTTGCCTAGTTGATAATGGACATGCACTTGTGCGTGCAAATCAGATAGTCTTCAACATGAGCAGAGCAGATCAAATGATGTTACGTCCGTATTTGTATGCAGCAACAAGTGAGCAAACAGAATGCCAATCATTCCTTAAAGATTTGGGAGCTAAATCTTCGCCAACACTACAGCAACTTACCCGAGTCTTAGCTTCAATTAGAGAAGAAGTTGGTGACAATGTCCTGCACCCGAACGAAAAGAAGACCGTTGTCACTGCGGTGAAGCTGATGTTTACTGACTTGATCAAAAGAAAGCATCCGGCAAGCAAAGATGAGTTCCAAACCGAGATTCTACATCTTCCATCATCCACTGGTTTTTTGAAGCCGTCAACGCAACTTTGCAGTGCTGACACACATCTAAAGAAGAATTTACCAGCATCTTTATCGGTTGAATTTGTAGCCGAACTCAAATATTGCGGAATCAACGACCCACGAGAAGACAACACATTGTTTGATCTTCTTCCGGAAGACCTTAGACCTCATAATTTAAGCGCCTCGATGTCAGAGCGTCCGTGTAACATCAACGAGAAATGTCTTGCAGGAAATCATTGCCAATTCTTAAAAAGCATTAGACGATGCATGGTTTCCGAAGAACTCCAACTTGCATTGAAGAGATTACTCAGGCATGAGCTAGATGGAAGGCAACTAAACACAGGGCACCTTGAAGGTATCAGCAGACTGAAAGAGATTGATAAGTTAACATGCTTCAAGCAGTTGAACATAGAACTGGTTGACAGAAATGGACACTGTTTATCCGGAAAACCACGAGAAAGAATGATTTTTATGATAGACTCTGACGCAGCACAACCGGACATCTATCTACATCATTCTGAATTGCCAGTGACGGATTGTCTATTGTACAGAGAGCTTTCTCAGGTCATCATTAGAATTTGCGGTATTTCCTTGGATGCTGGGCATTTTTCTTTACTAAGAGAAGTCGTTGCATGCGATAATCTATCGACAATGAATGCACTGCTTACAAAATCGGACATTCCTGATTATGAGGATGATGCATTTGTACAAAATGATCAGTATGTCCCGGGATCTTTAGTGCCAGAAGAGTTTTACAGTTTGTTGGATATGAATCCATATAACAGATTTCATGAACAGGAGATTGTGGCATGTGTTCCCCTTTCTCCAATTACTGGTTGTGAATATGATGAGGAAATAGATACAAGAGACGATCAGAAGTACCTTTTTGCAAAGATTGTAAAAGAACACAACCTTCGGGGTGATAACAAACATAAAGGAATGAAAAGACAATACGTTATAGATGCGGGACGCACATCACAAGAAGAAGTAAATGCAACAGCGTTGTATAAGTTTCGACGTGTCAAACTTTCATCTGAGCACGCCCAAATTTTCTCTGAAGATCAAGGTGTGGAAAATGATGAAAGAGATGATTGCAGTGGAGAATTGCCGGTCAATGATGTGGAGGATGCTGAAGTTTGGATAAAACGTGCAGTTGAAGAAGCACTTACCCTTGACGATGGTGAAAGAAAAGATGCCTTCCGAAGGTTAAGATTGATGTGGCACCCAGACAAAAATCAGACTCAAGAAGATCTCGCAAATGCTGGTTTTCAGATTCTTCAGCGGGAAATTGACAGGTTAGATTATTTTGACTAAAACAAAGCTTGTTTGAAAACGATATTAGTCAAAGAGACTATAAAAGAAGATCTTTTGAATGCCTCTTTTCAGATTCTTTTGCAAAAATGTAATTTTGATTAATTGAATCCCCGGGGAGGGCACTGACCTAGGAAGGTGGTACGGGTATGTGCGGCCCTAAAGACCCACTTTTCACGTCTTGCCTGCCGCTCCGTAGACCCCATTTCAAACAATAGTTTGTTCACAAGACCTATTTTCAAAATTTTTTAGATAATCTAGCCTCATTTTTTTAAATTAAGTTCCCAAGACCCCCATTTCAATGGAAAGTTTGGCTTCCAGGGCCCAATTTAACCAAAAAAATCAGTTCTCAAGGGTCTTTTTTTGGTCAATTCGGTTCTCTAGACCCCCTTTTCGGAGCCGATCTTCCGCTCCCCAGACTAGGGTTTCAAATATCGGGGTCGCATGCACACTCCTACCAAAACAAAGTTGGGTGTCCCCCCGGATTGTATCAGCCTAATTCCAAATTAAACGTAGACAGTGGTTCAAATTCAGTTGCTGATGCTCGCATCAGAGACATTATGTACAGTCTTTTAGTTAATTTAAGCAAGAAAAGAACTGAAATGTTTATCAACTTTTTAGTAATGTTAAATTGTTTAAACAACAACGATATGAATAATATTTGATAATGTATATTTTTAAATTACGTATGAGACCAAACATTGTATTTCAAATTGGTAGTCAATAAGTAGGCATAGCCTATGCTAATATAAACTGTTGTATATAACCTTATAATAGACACATGTTTGTCAAGTACATGCTAAAATGAACTGTTGTATATAACCTTATAATAGACACGTGTTTGTCAGGTACTTGCTAAAATGAACTGTTGTATATAACCTTATAATAATTATATATGTTTGTCGTCAACATAGTTTAACCCTGGTCTTTTAAAAGTATTTTTGCAACGTTTGCTATCGAGTGGCTGCTACGTGTAGGTGGTTACCATCCTCCAATGAAATTGAAATTAAACTGATCACCCAAAGTTAAGTTGTTTTGTACCATAGCATAGATTGAGGGTCTCTTCTTTTCATTTATACCAAAATCATGAAAGCCCGCGTTATGTAATTATTAGATCATAAGTACTTCTGGTCGGAAAATCATGATTTGGGGCAAAAAAGGCCACCAAATCGAGGTTGTGCTGGAAATTTCCATATATCGGGATTTTACCTGGTTCTTGAATAAGTGAAGAGGGGAATAAGTTATAGTTTTAGTGCTATACCATGCAGATATTTTTTTCAATATGGCGACTTACAATTTCTTAAAGTGGTAACCCCCTTCTCCCGACTTTGACGGGACAACCTGACCTTCAGAAGATGGCTCCTACGACTTTTTTCGCTAAAATGACAGCAAAGGACGAATTTACAACTACCCTAAATCCGTCTCATTCGTTTGCGTTTTTAAGCGACAGGGAATCATCCGTTGGGGCCCCCTTGATAAGACAAGGGTTAAGCTTCTGAAAAACTTAAACTAATGGATTTATGTATTATATATATACAAATATTACATATTTTTTTCGGTGAAGAAGTGAAATCTATATATCCCGAGGTACTGGTCGTGTAACAGGCCAAGGCCTAATAGTCTCATAGCAAGATTGCACAACTTCACTGATAAACCCATGTAGTATTTGATTTATTACACCTCACTGAGGATGAGGTTGTAGAGAAAGTGGTAACTATAAACCGGGAAGTAGTTCGTGACCGGCAAATTGATGATCATAAATTATCATAATTTCTTCAAGATGTTTATGAAGTGTAATAAAATATGTTTATTGTCATCTTAGTGTAAAGTAGTACATCAACTTGTAATTTTAGTTTTAAGGGTTTAGAACCTGTACTGTTATATACTCATAATGAAATGTATAAATCAGTTGTCAACGTACATAGTATATACGTAAAACGTGAAACATAATGTTTCAGTAAAAATGTAAATAATTTTACAACTTGCTTAATGTATGTTAGGAACAGCAGCCTTGAGATTATCACCTATATATAATATAACTGTATGATCCCGGTAATTGACACTGAAATGATCAACAACATGTACGCCAACAGAAAAAAATCAGCCCCTCCCACTCGCCCCCCATCGAAATGGAATTTTACAAAAAATGTAGTACATAATAATTGATGTTAATATGCAAATCGAACCCTTTTACGGATTACTTTTTCAAAATTTTCCCAAATCTGCACCAAATTGATGTAAATCTTGGAAAAATCCAAGATTTAAGCAAATTTCGATGATTTCCTATATAATTTTGTGTGCCTTTTTGAGTCTAAGCAATTCTATTTTTGGTCCCCTGAAATTTGTTTTGCCCCCGCTTGCCACCTCAAATGACAATGTCTGCTTACTCCACTGCTCCTACCATGGAATTACTTGCAGCGGCCTTGTACTTTAGAACTCGCTTCATAAATCATTAAAAGAGGCCAAAACTGTAAAAAAAAAAATCGAAATACACTTAACGATTCCTAATGAATTTTCGTATATATTAAAATATATAGTCATAAACTTATAATAAGATCTCCTTCATTAGGTTTGTCGTTTTTTTTGAGCTCATCCTTTGTTTTGATAGATTTTCATAATTTTAATCTGTTATAATTATTGTGTTGTATAATATTTTGTTTTAATAGTTGTCGATTGTATCGTGTATTTATGTTTGCAAGAGTAAACCCTATAGTGTTAACTTGAGCGAAAGTAAAAGCAAGAATTCTCGACTTCTTTACTTTTATTTTTGCTTGTAAATGACAACAGGCTGTCCATGTTTTGATTGACAGCTGTCTTTTGTTATCTCCAAAATTATATTATCTATATTGACTCAAGTTAATAGAATCAGTATTGGGATAACAAAATTGATGATAAAATGCATTGGTATGTATTACGAAACATTTGAAATATATGCTATTGTTTCGATTTCGCCAGGAATGTGCCACGGTCATGTGGCTCTATTAGGCCCTCGGCTTGTAATTACGCATTATATGTAAAGGATTGAAACGTGCAGGATATTACATGAGAGAGGTTTAGACTTGTAATAATGCCATACAATGTAAGATTTGAATCCTATAGGATATTACATGAGAGAGGTTAAGACTTG
>JXSR01S001969.1:54193-81773 GCA_000969725.1 Ophiothrix spiculata
CTATAAACGTCCCAACAGTTTTGCAGAAGATTGTAGCAGCAGTGTGTGACGACGCCATAATTCATAATTTGCGAATTGCTCATGCTACAAGATTTTGTTATCTGCCGGTTATTGAAATTTTCATCTGTAGGCCTACTGCTAAATTCAAATCTATTTCAAAATCATTCGATCCAATACTGTCATACCACGCCATACAAACTAATTAATTTACGATTTTCCTCGCGTTGCGATGTACCAGTTCCCGTTCAGGACGTATGTCGCGAAATTGACGAAAGATAAAAACGACAGAACGAGTGCTTTGTTGTTCATGATGTTCATTTATTCTGGTTTTATCCAGTTATAATTAAAAATTCTAGGCATCCATATTTTAAGCTCGTTCTGTTACTGACGCCTGCGAGCTTTTCAATGTCTTCTTTCGGCGCAAAAGTAAAATACTTACATTCTTAGAAAGGAAGGATTATATATGAGACAAAAAGGATCAATTTTGATCCTTTTTAGGTATCAAATATGAGCTTACCCTTTAAGGATCAAAGTGATCCAAAAATAGGATCACAATTCTTGATCCAAAAAAAGGATCAAATATTTCTTATTAAAAAGATCTGCCTAAAAACATCACACTGAAGTGACCCTAGCGGGTTTTTAACCCACGCCGCATGTACATCATGTAATTACGAGACCAACGCTCTAACCATTCGGCCACGGGACACTCAGCTGTCAAGTGTGGTGAAATCATCGTATTTATACCATTGTCTACATTCCTGGCTATGTAGTGGATATGGGGTGTACTCAAATATGAAACAAAAGATCACGTTAGATCCAAACGCGATATCAAATATGAGCTCATCCTTTCCGTATCAAAGTAATCCAGAAATACGGATCAAAACTTTGATATTGTAATCAAAAAGGATCTAAATAAAATGATCCTAAAACCGGATCAAAAATGATCCTGGTAAATTTGATCCATTTGTATATATTGATCCAAAAAAGGATCAAAAATGATCCTTAAAGGATCAATATAAAATGATCCGGAAAACTACTCGACGTATATTTGATCCCGGCCTTCTAAGAGTATAGGAGAACATTGTATTCGCGGAGTATTCGCCTTTTCCACTCCTTACAGCCGTCGTCAAAGTCGACAAACTTCAGCTTGCGATATAAATGAAAATACATGCGAAGGTTGTAATTTGGTGAAATCGTTTTTTGGCGATTCGCAATATCTATGCATTGTGAAAAACACCTGTAACTTTTACCTTCAAAATGTAAAAGTAAACTGAAGACTAACTGTAACTGAAGTATGAACAAATGCACATCGTAGAATGACTATCGACAGAAAATCATATACTGGTTTTTGAATGCGTTTATCTCCATTTCATGTTTTACTCCAAAGATGACAAACATTAACTGATCATAACTTGATTTGCGGATGTCGGATAAGTTCATCAGGGATATAATATATAATAATAATAACACAGATTTATATAGCGCAAAAACTTCGATGCGCTTTACAAAAACAAATTGAATATATAGGGCCAAACATAAGATAGCTAAATTACACAAGGCCATAAAATAAATAAATACAATATGAAAAAGTTACATTACACACAGGAATTCAATGACGGTTAAATAGCAAGATATTTTAAAAATACACATAACAAGTCTTCTTGGCAAGAATGGGTATCAGGGTATCATTGTAATCCTTACAACATGGACTTTGCAGGTATTCAAAAAAGTGTAAATTACCAGAGGTCGAATCTCTGGCTGGTTTGAGGACGGTCTCATATTACCATTTGGTGAAATATCATTCTTATCTATTAAACTATTACTAAACTAAGTACTATCCTACGATGGCATACCACAACGCACATTTGTGATGACTCACACCGAAAAGGGGGACTTTGCGGCAAACTTTTCAAGATACAGGTGAAAATAGGCAGCAAAAAGTAAAGAAAATAATAAGAATTTCCATCAGATTTTCTGTTGTAAAATTTCATCGCCTTGATCAATTTCAACAAGTAAGGTGTCATTTTAAAGCTTAGAAAATGATGCAACAGATGAAGTGAAAAAATCAAAATTGATATCATCTTCAAAGTCCTCCCTTTCGGGGTGAGCCATCACATTTATTCCTTGTTCTGGAATGCTAATCTCAAAATTATTGACCTAATGTAAATCGTCATCTAAGGCAAAAACCACTTAATGGTAAACTACTTTCACTTTTCCATACATAATTTTTATCTGGCAGCTTCTGCAAGTAGCTCACCAAATCAATCCGAACGAGGTGTCACCATTTTGACGCAATAACATCATACGACGCAGATCAGGTGAACTATCATCACCTTGTAGCTCTTAACCCTGGTCTTCCTGATTCTTTTTTTTTTCTTTTTGTTTGTTTTTTTACACGTCTTCCTAAGGGGATGGGGATGGGGTGGTTACCAAGATCGTTCAGGCGTTATGTAATTATGACGTCAGGAAGTATTTCCGAACTAAAATATACTCTTTTTTGGGAAAAAATTGCCACTTTAAAAACATCGTTATAAAAGTTCTAAATGTCGAAATTGCGTTTGGTTTTTTCTAATAAATGATAATTTTTAACATGTCTAAAATGGCAATTTAAAGTTTTTCGAGGTGGCAATTTCGCTTTTTTGAAATTCACAAACAGGGAATTAATTATCCAATTTCGTTTAATAATACTTACTAAAAAAAAAATTCATGGAAAAAAATCTTCAAACGAAGCAGAGTTTTAAAGATATTTGAATTGTTGGCAAATCTTGACCAATATTTTTGAAAATAAAAAACAAAAATCAAACGAGTAAATATAATCCCTAGAAGCATAATTGATTTGGATAACAAATACATATTTTCGGACATATTTGCCAACATTATTTTACCTAGGTTTATTCAAAAATAGTAAATCGGTTTGGGGATTTTCTCAAAAGTGATCTCTTTAATTAGATGCTATAAATAGATTTCTTATGAAATTTATTTTCCAATAAGTATGCTTTGTATAGTTTACTATCTTACTGTTCAAGGTATGACAAAATGATTTTTTAAGGAATCATGAAGCTCCGACCTCCCTTACTCGATATTGTAAAGACAATTAGTTGGACAACATACCTTGATTTGATGCAAGACAATCATCATTAAATGATATGCTTTCATTCCACGCTATATCATCAAGAGGCGAATACATCCGGTTTGTCACACAGTCTTCAGTTGGCTATTTAGTTATCGAAAGCTACGCTGCTTAACCCTTACCCTCCTACGTACTACAAAGTACTACAGTAAGAAATCAAGAATTAGCCTAAGTCCCAATACGTCACAGACGGCGAATATAAATGATCAGGAAATTGCTGCCCGGGCAGGCCGTGCTCGGTGGCTTGGTAAAGCTGGACATTGGGTCGGGATAGCGGGGGTCATGGGTTCGAATCCCAGGGGGATCCGAGGGGAACCGGAAATTTTTTCATGACGTATTCGGACTTAGACTGTATTTAAGCGTGCGAGAGTAAGGGTTAATAGACTCTTAATCAATATCACACTGACAGCATATTTGTATAATGCAACACTCTCGTCATTTGATGTGAAGTAAATAAATGTCGCTGCTTATATAGCGCTTTTCCATAATTGATCAAAGCGCTTTACATTATTCTGTTACCAACCACTAGAATACAGCCAGCTGCCTATTCAAGCGCTCAATGTCAGCATAGTATTTTCATCATTCGACACAATATCACCATAAGGTGAACCACCATCACTAGTATATGTCTGTGCTTCATGTAGCCTTCATTTGACAATTGGTATTTATTATCAGCATTCCCGCTGCTAAATCATCGGCAACATATTTTTATCTTTTACAAATACTTCCGCCATGTGCCGAAAAAATGTTATCATTCAACACCTTTAGTGTTTTGCATCTGCTTAATTTAGATCCAACTGACAAACAGCATATATTCTTTGACTCAACATTCTGCCCGGGGCATTCTCGTCATTTGACGGAATGCAATCGAGGCCGGGCGGCTTTCGTCTTCCCGGGGGGGGGGGGGGCAGTCCCATTCTGGAGGCGACGCGTATGTAAGGCTCGAAAGACCCCCTTTTTCAGCGTCGCTGTCACCCAAAGACCCCTATTTTTTTGCAATTGCATGTGCTCTCACCCAAAGACCCCATGACTTTTTAAATTTTTCTCTCACCGAATGCCAAATTTTGATCACCGAATGCCAAATTTTGATCACTGTATGCCAAAAATCCTCATTTTTGACCACTGAGCCCTCATATTTTTGTATTTTCCTCTCACCAAATGCCAAAAATCATGCTCTCACCCAATGACCCCTCATTTTTTGAGCCTGTGCTCTCACCGAATGCCCCAGCCTGTCGGAGCGCGAGCCTTACACCCGTATCCATTTCATATTTGACTGCCCCCCCCCCCGGGGTTTCCTTGAGCAAGAAACTTTACTCTACTTGCTCTGTGGTCGGACAGTCACGTAAAGCCGTGGGTCCCCTGTACGAATAGACTCCTTCATGAGGAATGCATGTTTTGCAAGTACTTGTATCATTGTTTGTTGATTGACGCAATCCCGGGCGCAATATCACCGTAATGTGGAATAGATGCCCTCACTTTTGCCTAGTTTTCATTCTGAAATAATACTGGTGTTAGTAATCTGCATCCGCACTGCTTAATAGTTCTTGATCGTGATCTGTATAACAGCATATCTTGATGTGGTGCGATACTTTTGTCATTTGACATGATGCCTTCTTCATTCGACGTAATATCACAATTGCTTTTAAACGGTGCTTTAAAATTATAGTTCTCTTTTAGGTACAAATAATCTGCTTCTGCACAGCTTAACACGTATCCAATTAAGAAAATATCATAATCTGCAACAATACTTTGATCAACGTCGCAATTACATCATGAACACCTTTGCATAAATTGCTGTAATTTTTACCTGCACAAACTAATTCATTTCCTAATAATGAAATGTTATCATTTGAAGCGATATGGTCAATCGGCTCTATACAGATAGTTATCGCAGAAAAATACTTGCTTACTATGTTGCAGATTATACACATTGTACTTTTTATTTGGAGAACATTTGGTCATTGCAATGTCTACTGTATTACTGCATTCTGAAAAGTGAATTACTGGCTCCATTTCTGTTATATGCTTCTACAACGTGGGCTACCTTTTTAACATCCAAATATTTTGCTGAATTCTGTGAGTGCAATATTATGTTCGGTTAGTGTTGTGCTGTAGTTTACAAATACTACATGATCAGAGGCAAAGTAGTGCAATCTATCTTTTCTAGTCCATCCAGATGGACGTCGCAAGCGAACGCGAAGCGTGAGTCCAGATGGACCGAACGCGAAGGCGTTCGCTTGTGAGGTCTATCTAGATGGACTAATCTTTTCTGATCCTGAGGCTGCAGTATGTCTGCGACCGGCCAATGAATGAACATGATAAATTCATGAATATTTGAGATATAATAAATGCACATACATTCCCAAATCCTTTCAACAAAGATTTACCGACGAAGAGAACGGTTTGTGGCTTGATCACTAACTTTATCAAATACCGATAGTCAATTTTGTTTTCTTGTGCAAGTGTGATATTTTTGCCAGTGTTTGATCGCTATACACGTATAATCTTCCAAAAACAAGTCTACGTGACTATGTATTTTTCTTTTCCTTGGGTCTCGTGATGAAGCCATTACTATTTCCTTTAGTGTCAAGTGAATCTGTCTGTATTTAACACATCAGGTTTGCTCTTGTCAGACTCCAAGGTAACTTTTGCAGCCTTTGTCTACTTAGTTTATATCTTTGCCAAGTCGTATTAACAGTTCAAGTTTCACATATTTCATTATAGGCAGATCTATGTTCTTTTCATAATTTTTTGTTGCACACTTCCTGGCTTGCTTATCAATTATATCGGTTTGAAATTCTTGTTTCATCATCTCCTGCATTGCACATCGACATGTGACATGTCATAGTCCAATTTTTAGAGCTCTCATTCGGCGTTGCAACGACTATAGCAATTTTCACTCTTGGATCATGCTTAACATTTGTAACTTACGGACTTGCTGGAGGGTGTGCCGACAGTTCTGGTGATGAGCTTGCTGGTGGGTCTTTTAACAGCTTACTGATTGTGTGATATCTGTTAACAATAATGTAAAAAACGACATTATTCAGTATTTAGTATCACATTTTGTCAAAATGTTTTAAAATGTGCTACATGTCGAAATATCAAAAAGGTATGTTTCTTGTGCTGTAAGCCTGCTTAAACCTCTCAGTATGTTTTAAAATGTGTCATATACCGTATTAAAGTGTACGCATGAAACACACTTTTTTCATAATCAATCTTAGAGATAAAATATACACCAACTTTTACAAATTTGTGTCATGCGTTACCAATCTTAATTATATCACAAATTGGGACAAATTATTATCACTGTTGATACATGAAGATAAGTACGAATTTTATTAAAGTTGTTTCGCATATAAAAGAAAGCCGATGCCATCATTCATAGAGGCAATATGGGATATATTAAATCTTTTAGAGGGTTCATAACTTTTAGAAGCAGATTCTTCAAAATATGGCGTCACAAATAATCCATGAATCATACAATAAGATATAGATTGACAGTAATTTCATTTTAAGAGTATTTCAGACAAACCTTCTGTAGGCCTAATGTAGCCGACATCTCGTTCTATTGCAACGATGGATTTATAAATATCCCCACGACCAATCTCTAGCAATGCATCCATAAATACACAGTACGACCGTTCAGATTTACACATTAGAATGTCGATCAAATCATATGATTGTTCCTTCATTAATACTTTGCTTTTGATAAGTGTAACATCATCGGGCGTCAAAGCTTCTGCACTCAGCATGATTGATAACAACGGTTTGGATCTAAGTTTCTGCAGATAGTATCGGTTGATCTTGTGAGAATCGTTATCATGGTATGTAGGCGATCCATTACTTGATCCTTACGATCTTCCACCTTTTGATCTGTAAAATAAATAAATTAATGACTAAAATGAATAAAATAGTACTAATTATATAAAACAAAGTATAAAGGGTAATCTAATGTACCTTTAGACACATTACAAGCAAACTGGCTATTATAGAAGTACCATATCACCACACGCCTATAAACGGTCTCATATTACCATTTGGTGAAATATCATTTTTACCCTCTACTATATACCGTGCGATCCTTCGATGGCAGACCACAATGCACATTGAGTTATTTTGAACTGCTAACTTCAAACATTATTTAAGTATTATAAATACGAAGCACTGCCACGGTAAAATACCATCACTTTTCCATATATAATGTTGAACTGGCAACTCCTGTAGCTTATATCTACAAAGCTCTCACCAAATCAATCCAACACATGTGTCAGTATTTCGGACGCAATAACATCATACGACGCATATCAGGTGAAATATCATCACATTTGCTACACGAATACTTCTTCTAACTGCAAGCTCGATTAGTATCTGCACTGCTAATTCAAAATTCATCACCGTCATTCGACGCAATATTTCCATTTGAAAAATACCTGTACTTTGCCTTATGTAATCTTTATCCGACTTCTGCTGCAATAGGCTGCTGCAATATGAAATATAAATGTGGATATTAACATTTTAACAATTTCATAAAACGCAATTTCAGCTTCATTATCATATCACCATTTACACGCATTTATATTCAATGACAAATATTATTGTTAAATGTCGTACGTGTTGCCATCGTCAGAATACATGTAGCTCAAGACTGCGATCACATAACTATACTGTTCAGGTATACGGTGCACGATTTCACTTGGGCACGCGTATAGATTCAATCGAACACGTTAATTTGATGCTACCCAGTCGCATAAGAGGGCACTATTCGAAAAGTAAAAAGCGAGCCGTGATGATTCTGGGTTGTCTTAAGGTGCTTGTGTGCTGACTCTGGTATTTAGCTAACGTATGTTGTCTCATCATACCTAGAATATCTCTTAAACAATCTATTCTGGTAGTATCCTATCCAACATCAAGAATACATTTGTCTACGCGGGTAAGGTCTACATTAAGAGGTTTATGCCTTTGTTCCATCTAACATGAATTGAACACTAAAATCAACCTCGTTAACCTGTTGGATATTGTATGGCTAAATTAGGGCATTATGTGTCAATATTGTGCTACCGGTAAATGAGGTGGATGAACTGGCCCAGCTGGTTTGAAGGTTAGGTCAGTATAATTGTCGTAAAGTGTAACTTTCTTCTTTCAGCGTAGATAGCAATTTGTAGTTTTTTTCTGTTAAAATCTGCACATATTTTCGGACATTTTTGCCAAAATTATTTAATCTATGTTTGATCAAAAAGCAAATTCTTTAATTAGATGCTAGAAACAGATTTTGCATGGAATTTTATTTCCTGAAAAGTATGCTTTACATTTACTTTCTTACTTTTCAAGATATGATAAAACGTTTTTTAAGGAATCATGAGGCTCAAACCTCTCTTACTCGATATTTTAAAGACAATTAATTAGTGTTACCTTAATATTGTTGGCATATTTATATCTTATTCAATACTCTCATTATTTTGGTCAGTGATATAGTAACCGCCATTTTCGCTGCTCGATCGGGATCCAAAGGACAACATACTTTGATTTGATGCAAGACCCTCATTTGACGACATGCCTTCGTTCGACGCAATGTCTTCAGTTTAATACACTCAGTCTTCATTTGGTTATTATAGTAATCGGTAAAATCAAGATCAAATACTCTCGCCATTCTCGCAAAGAATCTTCACCATTCGACCTAATATCACCACAAGGTGAGACACCATCACAAGTGCTTGATGAAGTTTTCATTTGACAATGATGATAAGCTGCTAAATCATCATCTAATCAGCAACATATTTTGATCGGTTGCGCATGCTTCCTTTATATGACGCAATGCAATCATTGTCAATGTAACCATTTCAGTGAAATTCTACCAATCTGTTACAAAGTCTTCATTTAGCCATAGTACTTTGCATCTGCAATGCTTAATTTCGATCCCATACACACCAACATATCTTTTCGATGCAACATTCTCGTCATTTGACGCAATACAATCGACGCAATATCACAACAATGTGGATTACCCTCACTTGTGCCTAAATATAGTCTCCAATCTGAAATACTGCTTGATCGTGACACCATCGCATTGTAAATGTTATCTGCACTTTAAATTAGTCCAGATCCAATTGATGAAGTATATCCAATGAATGAAATATTATCAGTTGAAGCGATATTCGTCTCTATAAAATTAGGTATCGCAAATAGTACTTGTTCACCTTGTTGCAGGTTACAAACATTGTACTTTTCATCTGGAGAAACCTAAAGTTGTTGCAAAGTATAATGTATGACTTCATGAAAACGAATTACTGATTGCATTTTTGTAATCTACTATAACAGACAACGTGGGCGCAGTGGACTCTTTAGAAACTTCCAGTGTATATACATGTTGTGCTTTACATGCCGTTACATGCACATACTTGTTCGGCTAATTCCCAGACCCTTTCAACAAAGATTTACCGTATCGACGAAGAGATTGTATTGGCTTAGGGCTTAATAACAACTTTACCAAATAGAGTCGTCAATTTTGTTTTCTTGTGCAATAGCGATAGTTTTGCCACGTTCAAATACTATGTATTCTTCCAAGTAGCAGCCTACGTGTCTATTTTTTTTTTTTTTTTTTTTTGGGTCCTTTGGGCCTCGTCTTTGGTGTGATGAAGTCATTACTGCTCCTCTGTGCTACGTAATGTGTCTGTTGTAAACACATCAAATATCCTCTTTTCAAAATCCAGGGCCACTTTTGGTAGGTTTTGTCTAAGGTTATATCTATGCCAAATCGCATTAACAATCAATTTTCACATTTATAAATATTGGTAAATCTGAGAATATCTTCTTTTCCTCGTTTTTATTGCACACTTCCTTGCTTGCTGACCAATTGCATCGGTTTGAATTTCTTGTGTCATCATCTCCTGCATTGCACATCGACATGTGGCATGTCAAAGGCCATTTTCTTAGAGTTGTCATTCGACGTTGCAACGACTATATATAAGCAATTTTACACTCTTAGATTATTCTTTAAGTTAATCCGTACATCGACATTACGAATCCCGTTTGTCTGCAAACGGGTGTGCCGACAGTTTTGGTGATAAGCTTGCTGATGGGTCTCTTACGAGCTTGTTGATTGTGTGATATCTGTTAACAATAATGTAAATTACGACATTATTCAGTATTTAGTATTTAGAAACACATTTTGTCAAAATATTTTATATGTGTCACATGTTTCAGTGTACGCATGTAACACTCTTTATTCGCAATCAATCTTAGAGAAAATATATAGTAACTTCTACAAATTTGTGCCATGCGTCGGCAATCTTAATTGTATCACAAATTTGGACAAATTAGTATCACGAAGATAAGTACGAATTTTATTAAGCTGTTTCGCATATAATAGAAAGCTGATGATATCATTCATAAAGGCAAACAATTCATTTGTGATGTATCAAATCTTAAGATATTTTCGAAGAAGATTTTTCAAAATACAGCGTCTCAAATCATGCATTAGGATATAGTTTGATAGTAATTTCATTTTAAGAGTATTTGAGACATACCTTCTGTAGGCCTAATGTAGCCGACTTCTCGTTCGATTGCAACGATGGATTTATAAATATCCCTACGACCTATCTCAAGTAATGCATCCATAAATACACAGTACGACCGTTCAGATTTACGCATTAGAATGTCGATCAAATCATATGATTGTTCCCTCGTTAATACTTTGCTTTTAATACGTGTAACATCATCGGGCGTCAAAGCTTCTTTACTCTGCATGATACCTAACAATGGTTCTGGATCTAAGTTTCTGCAGATATTATCAGTTGATCTTGTAAGAATCGTTATCATCATTTGTAGCCGGTCCATTGTGTGATCTTTCTGACCTGCCATCGTTTGATCTGTCAGAAAAATGATAATTGATTGATTTAAATAAATAGATAAGATTAATTATTAAACTAGGTACCAAAATGTATCCTGATGGGCCTTTCAAAAATCACAAAAGGAGCCAGAGGAAGAAAATAACAGTAACAAACCATATTACGCCATTAACCTTTTGAAATCGTTACAAAACAATAGTAGTTTAGGTTTTCAAGACAATGCTACGTCAAAACTGTGTTTTCCCGGCTCTTTGTCCAAATCTACATAAATATTTTAGTTAAAAATATGTATTTCAAATGGTTTAAATAGCTAGCTTGAAAGTAAAAAAAAGATATGAACATGATTGTAGTAGTATGTAACCCAGTTTATAGTATATGAGTTTTTGTAAGGCACCTCAAAAACTATCTCGTGTGACCTACCTGTTATTGGCCCTGTATCGCTTATTTCTCTTTCAGTTGCTTTGATAAAATCAAAGATATCCTTGCGATCTATCTCCAGTAATGCTTCCTTGAATACGTGGTAGGATTTTTGTGGTTTACGCTTCAGAATCGTAAGCAAAACATTAGATTGCTCACTTGATAACACCTTGCTTTTGACGAGTTGTGCATCATCAGGTGTAAGAGCCTCTGCACTTAGCATGATCTCCAGCAATGGCTTTGGATCCAGGTATTTGCAGATATAACTGGTAGATTTGGTAAGAACTATTTTTATCATTTGCATCGGAACAACCTTTTGATCGACGTTGACATTCATCATTTGTTCTGTCGGTAAAATGAGTAAGATGTGCTATTAGAAATTTAAAAATAGAAGACAGAGATATAGAAGGGATAAAAAGCAATATATTATCTCCTTTTTTCTTTTGTTTCTTCCCTACCTTCATCCTTTCTTCTTCTTCTCCTTCTTCTTCTTCTTCTTCTTCTTTTTCTTCTTCCTCTTCTTCTTCTTCTTCTTTTTCTTCTTCTTGTTTTCTTCTTCTCCATCTTCTGTTATTTTCAAGGATAACATATTGATTGTTCTACTCACCGATATCGATAGGGGATCCTCTCGCCACAAATGTATACTTCTGTGACGGATCAAAAATAGATTTGGTAAAATAAATGATTTATGAGCACAGACTCGTAATTATAAAGTTATCCGTCATCTAACTAACTTACCCACTAATTACTGAAATACCGACCATTTACCGTTTAAGAGTCTCAACCCGGTTCGGTTTTATAACGGACTGAAAATTAGCAATATACGTTGAAACCACCGTCCACTACTTACCAATGATTACAAACACTAAACTTCTAAATTAAGCATTTTTATGGTAGACAAAAAAAATTCTCAAATAACTCTGTGTATTAATAATATTAATTCATCTTATCTTAAAGTCATCTTTGGGGCACTTAAGATTCAAGTTTTTTCCCCCTAAATTCATAAAGTGAATTGAGTTGTAACTCTTCTTAACCTTAATAGTACGGGATAAATATGAGAGAAAAGATAACCTTTCTCGAGGGAAATTCATCAATACACTCAAATTGACCTTTGTGTTTTGCAATACCATATGTTTTATATCACATAAAGATCAGACAACATTAATTTCGGATATTTTACCGCTTTTTGATTGATCTCCATGTTGAATCTGATTTAAATAGTTATCGGAGTGATTTTAATGATAATCTTGTATGAATGTTACGATTCATGCAACAAATATAAGGGACACTTTACCTGATGCTCTTGAGCTACTACCGTAAGCTCATTCAGTAAGACATCGTAGACATGTTTCTGGTCTGTTTCGCGTAGTGATGCGAGCAAATCATGAGGCCAATCGTCCTGCTCTCTTTGTAAGAGAAATTGCAGAAGTGATTCGGTATTTTTCATTCGTGTCTCTACATTTCCTTCTGTTGTCGCTTCAATAAGTACGCAGATATCACGAGGGATGTACCCAAGTCTTGCCGTCACGTTGGTTGGATTCATTTCTGCTTTGAGATGGCGCCAGAGGCGTTTAATCACGATTCGCCATTGAACAAGATGCGTTGTGATTCCTAGAAAACAAACATCACAATGGCAAGAAATGTTAGTAGTCTTGAAATGATCGAACCTTTAAAGAAAGGGAACTTCAATTGCAATAAAGCATTAACATAATTTGCATTTCTTGTATATAAAGTAAATGTTAAGTTTGTAACATTTCAAAGACTTAACCCTCGTCTTCCTGAGCCTTTTTTTGTAACGCATCTTCCAGGGGGGATGGTGGTGGTTACCACTCCTTCCTCTCGATTTTGAAATTTACAAAGCTATATTGTTTGGAACTATAGTAAAGGGTAGGGTCTCCTTTTCAAATTTTTAAAAAAGAATTCTTAAACGCAACACATGGGTTTGTCTGTTTCTTTGTTGCTGTTGTCTAATGCTTCTTTTATTGCAAGGTTTAGTTCTGTACTCACCGCGATTAAGCTCTATATCCTTTGGTGATGTTACTGGTTTCTTTGACTGTGAAATTACAAGAAATATGTATTAGCCTATACATTTATAATGTTATTTGTTTATGATTTTAAAGTTTATTATCAAAAAAAAAAAAAAATGATTATAGAATCTAGGGTTTATATTTTTCATACTTCCAGTGTTACATTTTGACGTCAGTAATGCAAATTCATTGTTAATTCATATTTGAATGTTTTGCCGGTGATGGTTATATTTTAAACGCAAGAATGGACTAACTACACTTATTGCGTTTCTGAATATGCAAGGGTAGGTTAATGTGTATCAGTCATAAGATATTTCTAAAAGTCCTCTAAGGGCGTGGATCACATTGTCAAATAGCACGTCAATACATAAACAAGCTTGGGTAAAAAACAATGTAATCTTCTTCAGTATGTATACATATAAAAATTACCTGCAGTGTCTCCATAAGTTCGTCAATGGCCTGCAATGCATCTTTCTTTGCAACCAAACTGAGGTGGTATACAACTTGTTGGAAGAGTGCTATTGTCATTTTCCTGGAATGTGCTATACACCATTCCTTTATGATGCTTTCTGTTGGTGATTCTCTTTGCCGCATAGCATTGTCGCATACTTGATTGACATGATGGTCCTTCATTCCTAATACTCTACCAACACCTTTGTAGTCTTCGCCCCAAAGAGTGTCCGTGTTGTTCAATATACTAACCGATCTCTGTTTGATATCCACCGGGAGCCACTCATATCTGCAATTTGCACCGAATACATCCAAGAGCATTGAGTCGAAGCCTTGAAATAAAATGTTAGTGGTTTCTTCAGATCTACCGGCTGTCGCTACAAAACCATCCTCTTTCTCTTCTGCTTCAACCAGAGTCGATTTGGTAAAGGTGTTGACACCTTGAAGATTTTTGCTCTTACGAAGAGACTCTTGGCCAATGTAAGTTTTAATGATATCAGTACCCGGAGATCTCTCGATTATCTCCAACGAAACCAACTTAATAATCTTCTGAAGGGAGAAATAACATGCAGCTCTATGTTTAACGTCTTGACATTGTGCAGCAATATTTATAGAACGCTTGTGCTCTGTTTGTTGAACTAAAAGCGTAATTGGTCCTTCCGAAAAGCGAATTGCAACCTGAGAAATAGAGAATGCCCCCCTGTAGTCATCAAGTATTTTCTTCTGCACGCATGGGAAGACATTAGGATTGAATATATCTATGTCTTCTTTGCATTCAATGCTAATGCCTTTCACATCAGTGGCGTCATTCGTATTCCAGGTTACTGAAAGATCATCAGGAAGTTTTCCTGGAAGGAGAAAATGGCCCGCATCAGATTTATGGACCAGGTCCATATGATCAAGAAGGGCCAGTAATTGGGTTGTGTCCTTCATTACTGTAAAAAATGACTGAAGGGTCTTTAGAGTGTACAACGGCTGGTTTGGTAAAATTTGAAATTGACGAGCAAACTCCTTGCCAGCGAAGGCAGCACCGATGATGTTGGTGGTAAACCAGTTTGTATCTAGAATTATCTGGTCTTCTATATCGGTGAATTCAGCAATGTAAACCTAGAAAAGAAAATAGAGTAGTGCACCACATAAATATGATAAACACATACCGGGTATAGTAAGAAACAAAGGTATTCTAACCTGATATATTGTTGAACAAAAGGTGTTCTCACTACAAATTCCAGTTAAAGACAACTTATACATATGCCTTCGTAACCTTCTCACAAAGGTAACAATATGTGCGAATTGTAGTCTCCCCGACATCACATCTGTTTAAATGGATTTACTATCTGAGACCCGAACAAATGGATACTTATCTTAGACTATGCCTTTTCATATAATCACGTTTTTCACACAAAATTGCGGCAACCGGGGCCGTTTTGCATGAATTTTCGAGAGTTTTCTTTAGATTGTGAGTAACTTTTCGACGTCACACAATCATTGATCTAACAATTCGTTTGATACACTCTCTGTCTGTGAGATTTGAAAGGCATAAAAAAGGCATAAAGTAATTGACCAAACTGACCTTAAAATCTTTTTAAAAAATTAAATGCTATGAAGCTGAAACGTTCCGGTCATGTTAGAATAATCATGTCTCTCTTTTATAAGTAAATGTCCCCATAATAATTGGTTATTTATAACTTTTATATCATTATTTTGTCTTTTAATCTGTTTTACACAAAAATCGTAATTTCCGTTCCTGATGTACTTTTTGACATCATAATTACGTAATGGCTCATCTGATTTTATTAATTCATATATCGGTGCATAGGAAAGAATCATACCTATATACATATAGACAGCAAAATCAAGTTCACAAGAGTTCGTGTTAAAGATTTAGGGGGTGACTCTCACCCCTCCCCTTTAGGCATGTTACAAAAATAGCCTTGGTAAAAGATGGTTCAATCAATGAGGGAGTTGTGGGGGGTGACACCCCAACCATCGGTTCTGTCGGCAAAATTGTGCTGCTATCGGCAAAAAAGAAGGGGGAAGTAAAAAACAAAGAGAGGGGAGAAAGAAAGGGACGAAAAAGGGAATAGAAGGAAGAAAAAAAGTAGAAAAGGGAAGGAAAAAAATGGAGAAAAAAAGGAGAAAATAAAGGAAAAAATGACGGGAAGGAAGAGAATGAAACTAAAAAAGACAGCTCATGTTGACTTGCTAAAGTCTTTTTGTCGGCAAACTGTAAGCTTATGTATCCATCTTCAAGCTCAGACTTGTTACGGCACGTTCAGCATTCAGCTATTCAAAAGTGTCAGCATCAGCTCGTAGTTTTGTGTCGGTACATACAACTTTAAAGTAAAAGTTTGTAAATTTAAAGCTTTCTACTAATCCTGCCTGCAGGTAAAAAGCGGTCATTTCAAGAGTTGTCCGACTCAAGCTAACCTCAGTGACGTGTGTCAGCAAAATGAAGGTGTACAATCTCCATCATTCAGCTTTTTATGGGGACGTTCAGCTATTGAACAACAATGGAAAATGTTGGCAAAACTATGCACCAAATGGTGTGAACAAAGTTGGACATTTCAAAAGTTTCTAACTAATGAGGTGGTACATCCCCATCAGACAACCCCTTTCGTGTTTTGTCCACTGTTTGTCTACTTTTTCATGGGTGCCGGGGGAAGCCAACTTGAGGCATCAGCTAGCAAAAGCTATGCACCAAATCGCGTGAATAGCATTTCCAAATTCCAAATTGTCTAACTACTGAAGGGGCCCATCCCCATCAGACACCCCTTTATATGTTTGGTTCCCTTGTTCAATACAAGTCCTTTGCCTACATTTAGGCGAGTAGTGATTCCAAATTACAAAAACTACTGAGGGGCCACATCCGACGCAGACACCCCTTTGCACGTGTGGTAGGATAAATTCGCGATTACTCTATATTCGTTGTCGGCAAAATACTTGGGCTTGTCGGCAAAAAGTATCCCCACACCCGCTAAAGACAAAGGCCTGGGAACACCCCTGCATGGCTAAGTACTCTATTCAAAAAGCGAGTAATTCCCTTCATCCTTCAAGTACAAAAGCACCAAAAATGATTGCAAGCTCAATAAAAGCGTTGACACAGAACAGACATTAGAATTCATTTTTAACCAAAATTAAATAGCATACTTCCCACGACATTTTAAATCCGGTGCACATATTTAAATACATATTTTTAAGCAAGTTCATAACCCATTTTCAAGTTCTCTACTTCAAACTACATGTATATGTTAGTTTTGGTGAATAGCGTCATGTGTAGTTGACATTTCTGTTAATTGGGTTTGTACAACGGTTAATGTCATGTTTTTTAATATACAACAAAAACGAATTGCAACTTAGAGCATTGTATTACCTCTCCCATAAGGTGAAGATACTTCGTTACAGCTCGCAGCATGTCTTGCAGCATATCGCTAACTATTTCTGGATATATTTTGGATACCATATCTTGATATGCCGTCCATCCAATGACAGGCATTGTTTTTTTATTCCGAAAAGGTCGAATCACCTTCTTTAGCAATATATCGCATAAGGTTGGTACCTTCTCTTTCCCCTATATTCAATGAAATTAAAAAAATATCATACTCGATGGTCCATTGGTTTGTTACCATTGGTCAAACCAACTTCAAGCTGCTCTGACCTGATTAAGTCTGAACCCATGTTGTTTGTCCCTTAAAAGGGACAAAGACGTCCATTATCAGATGGCATCAGCTAAAAAGATTTTTAAACGTTTTTGACAAGTTAGACATGTTAGCAATACGAAGATAATTCAAAAATAGTAAACAAATGTACGGAAATGTGTGTTTTACCATAATTTACGAAATCGTAGTCAGATCTGTCAATAATTTAGTTTACCGTTTTTAGGTAACATCAACAAGTATTGATTAACACGGTGATCTTTGCTTTGTGTTGATGATGTACAGTACATAAGGCTACATGTAGTCAACGAATATCAACAGGGGCAGGGGTAACCACACGTATATATTTTGGGTTGGTTTTCCACAAATTTTCGTATAGCAGATAAATGGGTCCAATTGTTGTTGTTTTTTGAATCGATTTCTATCACCCAAATTTGATGTTTTTCTATCAAAATTGATAAACTGATCGGTGGGTTTTTTAGTCAAAAATAAGGATAGAATTTGTTTTTCAAAGTTCCGAAGGCACATACACTTACAAAATGTTTGTAAAATGGAAAGCCCATTACCACG
Source organism: Ophiothrix spiculata (assembly GCA_000969725.1). NCBI lineage: Eukaryota > Metazoa > Echinodermata > Ophiuroidea > Amphilepidida > Ophiotrichidae > Ophiothrix > Ophiothrix spiculata. Next base: position 72,288 of record JXSR01S001969.1, read on the forward strand.
GGGGAAACACTTCCGATTCTCATCAGTGTGACAGGGGTGTATGGGGCTATTACACATTTTCTAAAATCCTTTAAAAACCCGAGTTAAAAAGAAAATACATATGTTGTTGTCACAAAAAAATCATTTTTAGTAATAATAATTACTCATCAATACCCCCCCCCCCAAAAAAAAAAAAAAAAAAACGACGAACAAAAGGGGCTTTACTTAAGAATCCTTACTGTTTTTACTTTTACCCCAGTTTGTCTAATCTACCCACAAGGACCCCTAGCATTTTCGGTAACTTAAATGTTGGCATAGTGGGCGGTTTGTGCCCCCTGAAGATTTTGTGGGTTTTTTTTTTTGGAAGGCAAGGGGAGACAAATCACGGTCAAAGAAAATCAAGCAAAAAAAAGTGAAGATTTTTTGCTTGTCAGTTAAACTGAGGTGCACATTTTCTGTCTACCTGGGAGAAGATTTCAGCCTTTTGCATGCCTTTGCAAACAGTTCTAGATACACTACTGGACCCTTTATTCTTTTATTTGGCTGTCAAGATCTTGAACGCAGAGTTCAACACTAAAAATAACTTCTAAAACGAAATCTAATTTTAAATGTAAGTACCCCTCAGGGTGTATGATTGCAATTTTACATTGATCATCCAAAGTTATCAGGTTCATTTCCCACATCAGTTAACAGTTGAATATAGGAAATCAACACCGACCTAAGTCCACTCTGCCTTACCAATACATAAGAAAGTGATGTTCAATACGCAGTTTGATCATCGAACGACAATACGCAGATATTGGGTTTCCCAACCGGAAATAAATTGAGCCCGAAATTTAATCCCACAACGCACTGATAAAGCATAACGATGTACCCAAATAGGCGTGACATGGATGCGCATTACCATCCACCCCAAACAACAATTCAAATTACCCGCTGTCATGTATATGGATTGCAGGAGCTAATTTCACGGCAAATTAGTTTTACAGGCAAAACTGTGTTTGGGCTACAATTTCGGTACAGATTGACTTCCCGTTGGAAACCCTAAATCCACGTAATTGTATTCATCACAGACTGGTGACTATAATAGGACAATGTACTTTCTATAGTTTCAGTAGGGAAGCATGGACTTGGGTGGGTTAAGTACATGTATTCTTATAATCAATTTTCGCGGCGAAGTCATTCATCAACTGATCTCTACACAAAAAGTCAGTTATTGGTACATCAAGATGAACAAGGAACATATACAGTGTGTCCCAGAATGAAGTTATCAAGATTTCAACGCCACACAGTTCAAAAACCAAATAGTTTAAGACAATGAAACTTAGTAACAATCATGCCTGAAGTCGTGACTTTGTGTGGTGCAAAAATAAAGAAAATTCATGCGTTACTTTTCTAGAAATGAGCATTTGAAGCTCCATAGGGGTTTGGACAGTTTTCCCAGTTTAGGTAAAGTTGTAAAAATTCAACGGAGATTTGCAGCATAACCATGCAACAAGAACGTCATCTTTACAGACATAGTCATGATAATATTTGTCCAATTATAAGTGTCTTTGTTTTCAAGATTATATTAACCTAAATCTGGTTTCTTTTCATCTGGAAAAATCATATGATATTTTATTAGGTAATCGTTTAGGGAAATCATTGAGCGGGTAATTTGAAAGTACGCTAAAAGGGCTGGTACCCTGATAGCAGGGGTTGTAGGAATATGCTAATTATTAATCAAACATAATACCTCATTTGTCAATGGAGAAAAGAGTATCATGATTGACCAATACCTGGAAAGTACAGGTATCATTGAAATAATTGAAAGATTTATTTAACATTACCAGGAGCCAGATATCCCCATCGCACAAGTATTCCATCTTAAAAATGTCAGATAATAAAAAGCTGATGGTATCGGATGACAGAAGGAACTGCAAAAAAGAAGCGTGTGGACGCCAAGTCAGAGGTAGAAGCCAAATTTACATTCTACTGAACTTTATTAAGACTCCAAGGCATCATCAAGGAGAAACAACATGCGAAACAAAACAGAAATGTTAGTAAAGATGATATCCTAGCTCGCATACTTCCCCTGCAAATTTTCGCTGGATTTTTACTACCTCTCCAAACTGGGAAAAGTGTCCAAAGCCCTTTGCAGCTTCAAACGCTCACTTCTAGATAATTATTGCATGGATTTTCTTAATTTTTGCACCAGAGCAAGTAAAGACATTAGGCATGATTGTCACCAACTTTCAACTTTCAATGGAATTTTTTAGTTTTTGAATTATGTGGCATTGAAATCTTGATAACTTTATTCTGTGACACACTGTACGGTCTTTTTATCCATATACAATGTCGTTGTAATGATAGGTCATTATTGAACTTGTACTCTTGATATAATGTTGCATGTTTTGTTGGTAACTTTTACGCATATTTGGGCGGCATATCGTCATATTGTCAATTCTGCGTGATTTTGAACTGCCTGATGCGCACTACCATCCATCCCAAACAACAATTCAAATTACCCGCTGTCATGTATATGGATTGCAGGAGCTATGTTTGGGCTAAAATTTCGGTATAGATTGACTTCCCGTTGGAAACCCTAAATCCACGTAATTGCGCATCCATGAGGTTGCAATTGCCTCATCAATGGCCTCTGTAACAGCTTTGGAAGAAAAGGTTCTACATCTATACAGGGTGGACCAATAAAAGCGTTATTGAAATTCAATGTCATGTAACTTGAAATTTGAAAATAATTCAAGAATAATTTATTATATATTCATAAACTATGGTATATTGTTCTTGTATGGTGAAAATGTCATGTCAAACAATGCTTGCATTGCGAAGTTATTGCCATTTGCGCAAAAAGAATCAAAATCAGGTTTGTCCACGGGACAAGTTTACATTGGTGCACACAATGACCTTTGGTTATAATATCTGTCTTAATTAGCTGATTGGTTTTGCGTTAATGATTAGATTAAAGAATGTGATGAAGAAACTTGCGTCGAGAACTCATCTTAGCATAAATTCTGCATTTACAGCAGCAATGTTTGCTGCAGAGCTCCCTGTTCAAAATCCCTCTAGTTTCTTCATCCCTGTTCAAAACAGTACCAAAGGGGTCCTTTGTTCTAACTCTGTAAATAGTCTTTGTAGATACGTGCATTAGAAAAGTAATTCCTAATGCACGTGTACTATCTACACAGACTATTTACAGAGTTAGCTTAACCGGCCGCGTAGCTACCAGTTCTAAAAAAACGTTCAGCAATAAAACTTCTCTCGCGACTTGTGAATTCCTCCCGCAACCAACGTTATAATTGAAAACGACCAAATACATGTACTGTCTTTGCTGATTTGAACTTCGCGCCCAATAAATTCTTTAGATTATTATGCAAGTACACATAAATGTTATTGTGATGCATGCATGTCAGTAGTACTCTCGGTCAATGATAGCACCTAATAATACGATGATGATAAGCATCAACGTCATAAAGCACAAACAAAACAAAACAAAAACATGCTAATTGTAGACCTAATTATGATTCTAGTGAACATTACTAGTATTCCGGGCCGTGGACAAATTGGAATTCGACGTTTTTTTGCGCAAATGTCAATAACTTTGCAATGCAAGCTTTGTTTGACATGAAATTTTTACCATACACGGAAAAGATACCATAGTTTATGAATATCTAAACACTATTCTCAAATTATTTTCCAATTTTAAGTTACGTGACATTGAACTTCAATTACGCTTTTATTGGTCCACCCTGTAGTGCTGGTTACCATGACATAATGTTTATGTGTGTTATCAAGGTGGTTATTGTCTACTTGAACAACGTGGTGCCTTCTGGATGTGGAATTTTATGGATAAAACACTTGTTTCGAGGACGATTTGACAACTTAGAATGTTAAAACATCCAATATGACTGGTTGTTGATCATGCATAGGAAAATGCCAGAAATGAAAGTATGTAGAAGAAAACATGATTAAAATTTAGTGTGTTTACTTTAAAAGTCGGTAACGCCATTTTTTTTTACTGACTTGAAGGGCATTTTTTTCATTGTTATTTTATACGTGACTCCTCCGTTTGATTTTTTCATAAACTGTTTCAGGGGATAACAGAATAATATAGGAACTCTTGTCTGTTGAAAAAACAAATTATTTTATACATGGGAGTGGTAGTTCTAGTTGCCAAAATTTCAAAGAAATCGTGTCATTTGAAGTACTTGAAATCATGAGATTTTGGCAAAAAGGCGTCAACTTTTTTAATATAGTCTGTTGACGCCATTTGAACTTGATCTTAGACGTGAAATAATATGTAAAGATTCATGTATAAACGAAAGACTATATTCCATATGTACATCAAATATGATGACGATCAGATATGTGTTAGTTAGCAAAACCTTGCAGTAAGCTTGACGTGCCAAGCAAGATGAAAAAATGACCGTCCCCTTAAAAGGCATTTGATCTATAACACTATGCCCTATTTGGTAGGCTTGAGTCACTGACGCAACGAATCGTAAGTAGCAATAACTTGTTTTAAATATTGCAAGTAAAAATGACAATTGAGTACATAAACAAATCAAAGTCTCACCAGTATTTCACTCCTGTGTTTTTTCAAAACACTTTTCAAAACTTGGAGACCTTCACTGTTGGTTTCTCTCGAATCTATCATAATCGCGGTGCCATCAATGTCTAGCACGTCAGCAAACATAGTTTGAGCTTTTGCGACCATAACTCTTGTTGCTATTTCAGCTAAATAAATATAAATACATAATTGAACAATAAATTGATAATCCGTTCCAAACCACACTTCCTCAAACAATAAATTGCATGGACCCAGTGGCGTAGCCAGACTTTTTGATTGGTCGGAGGGGGGGGGGGGGATTTCATCCCGATTTTCCCCGGCGTTTCCATATTTTTTTTTAATTTTCCAGGCAAAAAAATCAATTTTCGTACACCCAAAATAAATATAAAAAAACCGGATATATATACTTTTAACTCAGTATAGGCTTAAGATTGCTCTGGACATCTCGGGACATTTCTGAATACTGAACACCTTGTATCATGCTGATTGTAGTTGTTCGTATATTGGTTACAATACAAAATTATTATGGGTGTCAATTAAATAAAGATACGAGCAATACGATCTCGTTATCTATTTTATAGCTTTGTTTGTGTCTTTGTATTTATATATTGATCAACCTTATATTATTGTAAAAATAGCGGAGTAAGATAATACTCAGCGTTTAATCACAGGATATTTTACAGACTATTGAAATATTCTATCTATCAGATCAAAGTAAAGGAATCAAAATATTGAAAAATACCAGATATCTTATCTTCGATGGCATCATAATGGGTGCCTACTACGATAACACGGGGTTTCTCGCTGCCGATTTTCACTGCTTTGATGAAAGGAAGCCAGTATTCAGTAGTAGCCTAAAATGATTAGAAAAGAAACTTGCAACGTTTAATGGCTTACTTACGCTTCTCATTTAAGTAGCTCAAATTCCCAATCGACTAAATAACGTTCACTTCTCGTTTTATATACTTAATACATGTGTGTTATGGCTCAAAAACATTTAGATAGAGTGGAGAAAACCCGGGGAGAAAACTACCTGGACTAAAAAAAGATTTCCTACCAATGTTGTTACACGATGGCAACTCAACCCTCAGTAGAGTGTAAAGATAAGACAATTACGATGGAAATGGTTAAAAGGACAGTAAAACCACACAATTTCCTTTACAAATATAATTAAGGTTGTTAGGTTACCAACAAGACAGACACAACTAGAAATTTCCTGTTAGTGAAATAACAGGGACCCTGTCGATTGCCTTTTTTTTGCGTGTGGAATAAATTTGCCACCCTGTACTTGGCAAATATTGATTTAATAATATTTGAAAATTTGATCTTTAATCCCTCTTTGAAGCCCATAATGATATCGAATGATTTTTTTAAATAGGTATATGTTGACATGAATGTCAGAAAAACGTTCATATTAAATTTCAGCTCAATTGGATCATTTTAAATGTTAAACCATTGACCTATGAACTTCGATCTTTGGGGTCAAAGGTCACCTACGTGCGTTCAGCATTTTTTGCATTCTATCTATGCATTGGTATAATTCTTTCACCTTTTACTTGGCAGATACCAATTATTGAGGATTTTTTTAAAAATTGACCTTTGACCCCTTTTTGACCCGCTTAATAACCTTATATGATTTTCAAAATAATAAAGTGATGCTCAGGATGTCCTAAAGTACGCTGTAATAAATTCCAGGTAAATCGGAGCATTTTTTCAAATTTTGACGTTTGACATGAACTTTAACCTTTGGAGTCAAAGGTCACATACATGTGTTCAGTAACTTTTTTTGCAATCGATCTGTGCAGTTAGAAAATTCTGGCACATTTAATTTGATTTTTTATGATTTTTTTAAATAATGTGACCGTTGACCTATGAATTTTGACCTTAAGGGTCAAAGGTCACCTAAATATATTCGGTAATTTTTTTAGTAATATATCTACGCAAGTAGATTAATTCTGCCAACTTTAACTTAGCAGATACTGATTTTGATGAATTTTTGAATAATATGACCTTCGACCTATGAACTTTGACCTTTGGGGTTAATGGTCACCTACGTTTGTTAATTATTATTTTTTTTTTTGCAATCAAATTATTTGAACTTTTCTGATCCCTGTGACCCCATATGACCACATGTGTCTATGTCACCCTAACACTTTTGTGGACAATGTCAAGTCGTTTCATGTGCCAAAATTTAAGAATATTAGGCTAAATCGTTTGTAGTGTATTAATATCTATCAAAAACACACCCAATCATTAAAGATTTATATATATTTCTTGTTGTTTACTCCAATTGATAGATATAGACTTTTCAAATTATTGGATTCAAAGATGTTTTTCTTAAAAAACACATTATTTTCAAGCGTCTCAATCAATACAATATGATTCAATAATTCGAAAATATCGACTGACCTGGGGAACAATTGACTAAAATATAAAATGTTTCCAACTTGTATATTATAAAAATTAAAGAAATTAAAAATGGATGTTTAAACATACCATACTGCCCTTTGATAGCTTCACTAAATCGTATACGACGATAAACAGTGCTTGTCCTACACCAAGAAACATTCCGTGAGTCAGCGAGTATTCTACTTGACCAGCACAATCCCAGAAGATGTAATTTTCGGAATCTACTCTCTGCTTCTCCACATTTATTCCAGCAGTTGGTTCATAGTCGTCAGAATTTTGCCTTTTCCCCTATTATTTGTCAAACAACTGCATAATGTTACACTCTTACCACAGTCCGGATAAAGTATTGTTTTGAAAATTTTATAGTTTATGAAATACGGCGTTTGTAAAAAATGGAATAACCAGCGGGTGTTGGGTGGGGAGGTTCAGGGGGGATAGGGAGCCCCCAATAAAAAAAGAATGCCTGCTCGCTCGCCCCCGAAATGAAATCCCGAAAACAAGTATAAAGTATCAACATATAATTAGGCTGTTGAAAAGCAAAATTTGAGTGTTTGCTACATGAAAAAAACAAGGCAAGCACTCTATAATTATAGATATGAATAAACCGTTTTCAAACATTTAGGCGGATGATACTTAAGACTCAGTCACACATCACCGTATAGAGCCCAAACGTACGAATTACGTTCAATATGGTCACATACTGAACGTGTGCCAAACGGTCACCACCGTATGGATAACGAATTGAACGTATACATGCCGGACACAACCAATAATGTATTGAACGTACTTTTAACGAGTACATGACGAACAACAATGTTTAAAAACAATAGTGGGATTAGGTGTACGTTTGACTCTGTATACGTTAATGTATGACAGAGTCTTACATGTTGCAAGTGATATGATCTTTTGGTCAATATCCTGTGACCATTTAAACATTGTTAAAAATATCATGTATTACTACACCTCATAAATATTTATAAATCCATACAGTCTTTTTATTGGTCAAAAAGCGGAGACACGTAAAAAAGTAATTTTGACTCTTTCCCGCGTGTGCGTTTATAACTAAAGTACAGTTGCGTGGGTACGCGTGTAAACGTTAAAGCTATGTGTTTTACGCATACGCGGGGAAAGAATACAAACTTTTGCATGGTACTATCTACTATTAATTGATCATCGAACACCTCAGTATTTTGTGATTTTTCCCCTCAAACCATGTTGTATTTGTATACTGCTATACGAGCTTTTTGATATTGATCACGTATATTCGAGTTTTGGAGCCGTTTGGCAGAAGAAGTGTCCCTAAATTAGCCCTAATTTTAGTAAGTCTAGAAAAATTTGCACCAAAACGCAAAACAAAGCGACCCTGAGCATTTGGGTAATTGTTTTTTACATCCTTTGCGGTCATTTTGACGAAACAAAATCGGGGGTGCCATCTAAGGTTAAAAGGGTTATGGTAAGCCATCAAAGTCGGCGGGTAGGGGGGTGGTTGCCACCTTGAAAAATTTCAAATCGCCATTTTGAAAAATATCTGCATGCTATTGATTTGAAACTTACAGAACATGTTAGAATTGTTGATTCCTTCATAGCAAAAACAAAAAATCCGATCGATTATTTCGTTCCATAAATACTTTGTGACGTCCTAATTAGTCCTGGCCCTGCCATAGAGACCCGTATACATTTTAATGTAAGGAATGTTCGAATGTTGGATAAGGTAGCATATACATACCTTTACAAGATTTTACTAGGTGGAAAATCCCAAACTTGGGCAAACTCTTAATATGGCCGAAATTCAAAATGGCCGCCAAAATCCATTATAATATATAGGAAAATGGCTGTATCTTCAAAACTATTGACCCTAGGAGGGAAATGAAGGTGTCTTTACCCACTAAATCCATGCTGACGGATTGAATAAAGATAGTTCTGTAGTCATTTGAGGTTGGGATCACCCAAAATCCAAGATGGCTGCCCATAGCAACCAAAATTTGCATAGCAACGGAGGATTTAGCATATAGTTCTAGCATCTCTTGACTTTCACGAGGCTATGTCTGCTGAATCAATGACGACTGATTGACTAAAGATGTCAACTTTATGATTGAAGGTCAAGAAAGCCCAAAATCCAAGATGGCCACCCATAGCAACCAAAATTTACATAGCAACGGACGGTTAAGCACGTATTTCTACCATTTCTTGACTTCTATGAGGCCATGCTTTTTAAATCAATGATGACTGATTGTTTAAAATTAGCAACTTTATCATTGAAGGTCAAGAAAGCCCAAAATCGAGACTATGTCTACAAAAGCAATGATGACTGACTGAGTGAAGATGACAACATTATCACTCGAAGTCAAATTTGCCTCAAATCAAAGATGGTTTCCCATAGCAACCAAAATTTGCCGGAATTTGCATAGCAACACATAATAATTATATCTGTTTATATATAGCTCCAGAGTCTCTTAACCAGCATGAGCCTTAGCATATTATACTATTGATGTATTGCTGACGCCTCGACCGATTTTCATGATCTTGGTATC
>JXSR01S001970.1:29437-40437 GCA_000969725.1 Ophiothrix spiculata
CTATTTGGATTAAGGGACACCTGTCGTGAGTAATTAAAATGTGTATATGTATATGGCTTTGAACATGCCCTGCAAAGTCAAAATAAAAATAATGCATAACTCAAAATCTGCGAATTATTTATAAATATGTAAACATATCCATTATTTTTGCTCTGTACACTCTCAAATGAACAAAAAAGTGTGAACAAAAAAGTGAATGGTCACTTTTTTTAAGTGAATTTTGTTTCACTCGAGAGAGTGACATTTCACTTTTTTGAGTTGAATGGAACGGGGTTTCACTCGAAAAGAGTGAAATGTCACTCTTTTAGAGTTATTCTTCATTCTTTGTTAGATTTAAAATTGCTACACTTTTAGATTGGTCACTGCCGCCACTATTTTAAATTAAGATTGGTCACTGACACTAGAAGAGTGGTGCCGGTGAGTGACAAATCCTTAAAAGATTGGCAGTTTTAAAGAGTTAAGTATATCTTTCCGGGTAAAAGCACGTTCAATTTCAAACAAAAAGACTGAAATGCCACCATTTTCGACTGAAACAAAATTCACTCCAAGAAAGAGCGACTGTTCACTCTTTTCATTTTTAGAGTGTATCATCAAGTTATCAAACATGACATGTTCAAAAACTACGAAAAACAAACTGTTTTTCTTAATTTTATAAATTTTGTCGAATTGTTAGATAGACAAATATTTTTGTAGTGCGACGATACTTTGGTCTAACTATTTTTGGGTCAATGAATCAATTGAATTGAATGTCTATACCAGCGAGGTTACCTCTTTTCATTGTTGAATGATTCTAGACTATATATTATATAGGATTTTACTTTTTTCTGCCACGGATGATGGTGATGTGAGTACAAAATATATATTTTTATGTTATATGTGATTTTAACCTTAGAGCTCATTTTCGGACATGTTACTTGTAAGGAACATGTTCAAAAAATTAGTTTAAAACTTTAACCGTTCAATGAAAAAGACCTGGTTATTCCATGTTAACTTACAGAAAATGAAACAAAAACTATATGAATAGTTAAAAGAGTATCATAGGAACTCTTTTCAATTCAAGTAATTAATTTTGACTATAGCTAAGTCAAATTTTTTGACAAATTTCCACAACGGAAAATTCGAATGTAAACTGACACACCTTCACCGTCATTGTCAATGTCTTTCCGGATGTTTAATGGTACCATGAATGATCAAAAACATACATAATTCCATTATCAAACATTGATATTCAACCTGCCAACATTTTAATGAAATCGGATTCGAAGTGCTTAAAATTATGAGGTTTCGGCAAAAAGGCTTTACTTTTTCGAAGTAGTCTTTTGATGCAATTTTGATCTTGATCATGGGCGTGAAATCATTAGTAAAGGTTCATGTATAAACTAGAGACTCTATTCCATATGTACACCAAAAATCGTGACGATCGGATAAATGTAAGTAGGCAAAAACTTGTAGTGAACTTGACGTTCAGCTTAGCGAGACGTAATTTGGGCTCGTACCCTTAATTGACTAAACTCACTTACCTCTCATATTGATCCTTAATTTTGCGTTACTGGTTTGTAAGTTTGTACGGTGCGAAAATGAAATTAGCAACTTTTACAAACGACCTTGAGGGTTTTAAAAGTTCGATGTTTCTCAGTCAATTGTCAGAAATAGGGTATCAACTGAAAGCTGAAACTCCAGCGCTTGTGCACACAATCTTCAAATTAAGTTTGCGTATTCCGTATTGGCAAAAGGAGCCATTTGTTCGAGGTGAGGCGATACTTTTTGGGACAAAATTTGTGACATCGCACGGAAATAGAATAATTCTCTTTGCGCTTTACACAGATGATGGATAACATATTTACAAATATTTCATTAAAATTGTAGGAAATTTTATCGTCAGGATTTTTTTATGCATTGTTTTGTTTGGTAACGTTTGTGACATTTTAGTGTAACTTTTTGGTAACGTTTGTGACATCTTTGAAATAAAACATCATCATCATCATCATCATCATATCACTTTATTCACAATATCATACATATATATCATATAAAAAACATGAAAAAAACATATAACATGGCAATTATATTGCAGGAATGGTCAAAAGGCCAAAAAGGCCCGAAGGGACCATCCCCTGTTAAACAAGGTTTCAAATACGCCAAAAAACAAAAATGGATACAAAACATAATTATACAAAAACTAAACAAAAACATAAATATACAAGAACCAAACAAAGCACTTAAAGGGAAAGGAGTGCACCAAAGTCAACAAAAATCATAACTTGCAATGATGCTGGATTTATAAGTATTTTTAAAGTTTTTGACTGAATTACATTGTTTTAGATTTATATCAAGAGTATTCCAAAAAGTTGGTCCTGTTGTGCGAATTGCACGATCAGAAAATTTCTTCTTTGTTTTGCTGATACTATAATCTGAAGCATTTCTAGTTTGATACTTATGAGTTTCGTTATTTTTAATGAAATAGTCTGAAAATATACTTGGGAGGCGCTTTGTTTGATGTTTGTACATAAAAATACCTAGTTCAAGTTTAAATGTATCACATATTTTTAAAACATTATGTTTTTTCAACAATGGTTCCGTGTGGGCTCTGTAATGCTCACATGAAATTGTTCTGATAGCCCATTTTTGTAATTTAATAACTTTATCTAAATAGGTTCTACATGTATTACCCCAAATGAGAATACCGTAATTAATGTAAGGCAATATAAGAGTACAATATAAAGAATGTAAAATATACTCTGGTACATAGTGTTTTAGTTTAGTAAGCATACCAACATTTCTGGAGATGGTCTTGGATATTGCGTCAATATGTTTTTTCCAAGTCAAATTTTCGTCAATTATAACTCCAAGGAATTTAGTATGAGCTACTCTTTGTAACGAAACGTTGTTTAGAATAACATCAATTTGTTTTTTATCTTCGTCAAAAGATTTGTTTTCTACGTCAAGAGTATCTTCAAGTGGTTCAGAACTTGAATCTGCGTACTTATTAGTTAAATGTGTAGTTCCTAAAACCATGTAATTTGTTTTGCTGGCATTTATAGACAGTTTGTTTGCTCTAAACCAATTATTTATCTCGTTTAATTCCTCATTGATTTTGGTAATTTTAGAAGCGATGTCTGGATCTGAATACAACAAAGTAGTATCATCTGCAAATAATATTATGTCAAAAAGTGAGGTGCTAGATATTATATCATTTACATAAAGTATAAATAATAATGGTCCCAAAATGGATCCTTGTGGTACACCACATGTTATGCATTTGAATTCTGAATCACAAGATTGATACCGGACAAATTGTTTTCTGTTTCCGAGATAACTCTTAAACCATTCTAATACGATTCCCCGAAATCCATAATGCTCAAGTTTATGTATTAATATACCGTGATCAATGGTATCGAAAGCCTTTGATAAGTCAAGAAAAATACCTAGTGTACTTTCGTTTAGTTCTACAGACTTCGTTATTTTGTCTACAAGTTCAATAATTGCCATTTGAGTTGAATGGTTGGGTCTAAAACCAAATTGTTTTTCATTTAATATCATATTCTTATGTATAAAATCCATACACAACATGTGCTCATTCAGGCACGGATAGAAAAACTTTTCAATTTCTTTTTGGTAAATACTTCTCACGTACCAAGTAACAATAATCTTTCAAAAAACTTTTTGCTTGAAGTCATAAAAAGTGTAATTTTCTATGGAATGAGCCAGCTCTGTATTTGTGATATTTACGTTGTTGTTTAGTGTGGAAAATGTGAAAAGCAAGCATAAATTGAATTAGTTTGAACGTATATACACAGGAGATTTTTGCCAATCTGGACCATTCTGGCAATTGCCAATTGTGGCCATTCTGGCAATTGCCAATCTGTGCACACAGAAATGGACGCTGTTGTGCCCATTCTGGCAATTGCCAATTTGCGCCATTTATATGGCAAATCCCAGATTTATATAGTCATTGATAGTAGGCTGTATATTACGAAAAGTGAAAAAACTACAAATTCAGATAAAAAAAATTTTTGATAGGCATAAAAACTTGCTTTGACATAAACTTAGTAACCCTGAAAAAAATTGAAAAAATTGAAGTATATCTTTAGGTTCCACAATCCACTTGAAAAATTTCTAAAATTAACTAAATTTGCTCATCGCGTCGCGAAAGTGCGAGTTCAGAAATCAATAAATCCAAAAGTGCATCACGAACTAGTCTAAAATTTGGTATTTATGGCATATCCTCGCAGCTTATTCCGAATCTGTAATCACAAATAGTGTAGTATGTACCAATTGTAAATGACAAACACTCGAAAATGGACGAAATCGCTGCTTGGACCATATTGAAGTGGTTTGCGGCACAAAAGCCCGAGTTCAAATGGCATTATATTCATAACTATAACCCCAACACCTATGACATCTGGTATACTTGATTAGTTTTTACTTTTACAGCTTATTTTAAATATGTAACTGTATGTACCAATTGTATTAGACAACCGTCCGAAAATGGACGAAAACACTGCTTGGATCATTTATTAAAGTGGTTTGCGGCACCAAAGCACAAGTTCAAATGATATAATATTCATAAGTATAACCCCAGGAACTATTAAATCAGCTTTATATAGTAAGTTTTTACTGCTTATTCCGAATCTGTAACCATCGAGAGTATAATGTACCAATTTTAAATGACAACCGTCCGAAAATGGAGAAACAACTGTTTTGGTCATTTCAAGTATATTGCTGCAGGCATAGCGTGACCAAGAAAAAGGTGAATTAGGGTTGTTTTTGAGGACAAAAGGGTGTATCAGGTGACACCTTTTAGGGTATCAAAAACGGCCATTTTAGCTCATTTTCAAGAAATAGGGTACTTTTTCAAACCCTAGTGTTAAACATGTTAAAACGGTAACGGTAAATTCCCGATTAAGGGTGTGAATGGGTGAAAAAGGGTATATTTTGGCTTCAGAAACAATCACCCTTTAGGGGGTGTTTTGAAAATCTGTGGTCACGCTATGCCTGCAACATTATACTTGAGTGCCCCCCCCCCCCCCTCCCCCGCCCGGGGGCTTGCGGCAACAAAGCACAAGTTTCAAATGATATTATATTATTCATATATCCATTACCCCAGGAACTATTAAATCTGGAATATTTAGTTAGTTTTTACTGCTTATTCCGAATACTTAGTATGTAACCATAGAGAGCGTAGTTTGTACTAAATGTAAATGACAACCATCCGAAAATGGCTGAAACTACTATTTGGACATGTAATTATATATTTTCAACATTAATTATTTAGACACTTTCCAGTTTTGATCGAAAAAATCGAAACATTTTCATCAGGTTTAAAGTTATTTCTGGTAAAAAATATAAATGTGTAGAACCTAGCAAGTTTTGACAAGATATGTACTGGAGCAGAGTTAGCCAATTGGCTGCATGCATAAATGTAATATTTGGTCAGCCAATTGACTGACAGTGACGCGGTCAGCCAATTGGCTGACTGATGTGATAAGATCTAATTTTGGTGAGACAATACGCAGATTTGGGGTTTCCCAACTTAACTGGAAATCAATTGAGCCCGAAATTTAATCCCACAATGCACTGATAAAGCATAATGATGTACCCAAATAGGCGTAAAATGGATGTGCACTATACCATCCATCCCAAACAACAATTCAAATTACCCGCTGTCATGTATATGGATTGCAGAGGCTAATGTCACGGCTTATTAGTTTTACAGGCAAAACTGTGTTTGGGCAGGGGGGGTAGGACATGACGTCATCAGATTTTGAAACTCCCATTCAAAAAACTTGAATTTTAAATAAAGCTCCAAAATTTCATTTTATGCCCTTACATGGCGTATAAAAATATGCAGATTCCAAATCCGTTGAGGTTGGGACTTCAACCTCGGAAGACTAAAAAGATATTTTGACTTTTTTGAAAAATAAACGGATTTTTAATTACAGATAGTGTGACGTCATACGAGACATGCGCTCTGTATCGCTGCCGTTTCACATCGTGAAAATAGGCTCGTGTAAGCCGAGAGTTCAAGTATTATAAAATCCCCGCCTGTGTCATGCAATCACAGTGGCGAAGTCGATAGGGCGGTCGCCTGTGGCCCGGAAGGTCCGTGGATCGATTCCTGCTTCGGATGGTAATGTTAAGTTGTTTTTTTCTTCTTCAACCTCCTTTTCTTATGACTCTTTATCAGTATCTATATCTAAAAAACAAAACAAACATCAATAGGGTTTTTTTTTCCAAATACCTAAACAAATATGATGCCATTCAGCATGCACTGGCAGCATGAGCCGCCTGGCCATGATCGTGCATCAAAAAAGTGGTTTATACATTTTTGATATGATGGCATACACATAATAGGATCTATAATCGGAAAAAGATTCAGCTTGTGACTCCGGGCTTTATATTTAGCAAATTAGCAGAACTTGGTAAATATTTCAAATAAATCTTCTGATAAAAATTAAACACGTGATCATCACCATCCTCGTACATTTTTATTGAAGGCAGTAATTTATTTCGGTGGTTTCAGTGGTGGTACCGTGCGTCGAAAAAGGGATCGTCCTACCACCACTGTGTTTGGGCTAAAATTTCGGTACAGATTGACTTCCTGTTGGAAACCCTAAATCCACGTATTGGCTGACTGTGACACGATTAAGCTGAATTCAGACTCGACGCAAACGCAAACGCACGACGCACCGAGCATGTGCAGTAACAGATTTGAGGAGTTCCGATCAATCGATACCAAAACGCAACACCACTTGCGTCACCGCAAACCGAGTTGAGCAAAGCTCAACTTTCCATTGCGTTTTCATGTGATCCGCTGCCGCAGTCCGTTTGCGTTTTGAGTGTGAATTCATTTGCGGTGCCGTTTGCGGTGAAAATTATCGGAAACGCAACGCATTGCGTTTTGAGTATGAATTCAGCTTTAGCCAATTGGCTGACCATAAGATAAATTTGATCGATAATTCAATTTTTTGACAGTATATAATGTTCATTTGGTCATTAAATTGGTATTATTATCTGCATATAATCTAAAAATGGTTGTAAATTTTTATATTTTCTGTAAACATAAAAAACAAAAATAATCAAAATTATTAAAGTTGAAAGTATATGCCGCACAAAAACGCAAGTTCAATTGGGTCTAAAGCTCAAGTCTATTAAAGCGCGCTCGAACAATTCAGACATGACGTTCAGAACAGTGTGTTGAGTGTAGTATATGAAAAGACAAAAAATGAATTGAATCTCACTCTGGACCATTATTTTGGTGATCTAGGGCATGAAAGTGCATATAGCTTAGGGGGCTGGCATTTTCTTCGGAAGGGGGTGGGTCCCAAATATACTGGGGTGGGTCATAGATTTTTTGACATGAAAATCGAAAGTAGGGGGGGTCACAAAAAATATTGATATTTCGTGGTTGAGTATACATGAAATCGCATCATTTTGTGTCCTATTTTCAAAACATTTCCGAAGCTGAGGGGGCACATCCCCCTCAGACTCCCCCTGCAGCAAATGTCAGAAAAGAGTCAAAAGCTGCCCTGTTGATATTCAATGAGGCAAACTAGTCAAACTACACGGGAGTTTGGAATGTACAATGATGTACATTTAGTGGCGTAGCTAGAGGGGGCCCAGGGCCCCAAGGATGTACATGATAGTACATCCCAGGATTATCAACATGGATGCCAGGCATGGGTGTACATTTCAAGCTCTCATGTAGTTTGCCTTGGCAATGTTGTATGTATTGTAAAACAAACAAGTAACCAGAAATTTCATATTGGTTCTCATTCCTTTAACATGCGGGGGGGTCACAAAATAATGGGTTGTGTTGGTAGGGGGGGTCATAACTTTTTCAGCTTTCGGATAGGGGGGGTCATGAAAAAAAATTCCAAGTCACTCCGCTTTTTTGGGACCCACCCCCTTCCGAAGAAAATGCCAGCCCCCTTAAGGCTCTGTCACACATCACGAAACGTACGAATAACGAACTAATAACGTACACTGGTTTGGTCATTGAAATACATGTGTATCAATTACCAAACAGTGTACGTTATTAGTACGTTATTCGCACGGTACGGTGATGTGTGACAGAGCCTTTAAGGTCATGTCACACATCACCGTACCGTGCGAATAACGCACTAATAACGTATATACACTGATTTGGTAATCGATTACATGTATTTCAAATTATGACCAAACCAGTGTACGTTATTAGTTCGTTATTTGAACGTTTCGTGATGTGTGACAGAGCCCTTAGGGTAATATTGTCTTTAGAGTTATCCATGTCACACCCAGATAGCATCACATTACAACACGAATTTTCGTGTCACGAACCACTCAAATAATGGCCCTGGCAGCGATTTCATCCATTTTCGGACATTCATCGATTACAATCGGTACATGCTGCGGTCTCTGTCTTTACATATTCAGTATTAGCAATATAAACTAGGTATATAGGGGAGGGTGGAGCGAGTTGGCCCCCCTTTTGTTCAAACGCCCCTGAATTGGAGAGGTTAAGGTCTAGAAGATTTTCCTGTTAACACAAGATAGATATGTACCCTATATGTTTTACGTAAATACTAAGACTCTGTGGCTTATCGTATTTAAATAATGAAAATAAAAGCAATATGGCGTCAATTCACGGCTCAGCTGTCACGTTCCTCGATCAATTCGTCACCCCAACTCAACTCTTCGCCGCCCGTGTACAAGCGTGGGCAATTGTTTCCCTTTCGTTACTCTGCGCATATGAGTCTACAATCCTTAAACATTCCTCCAAGAAATAATGGGGCAATCTACACGGGATTGTAAATCCGGATGAAAACGCATCTCCGTAAGCCGCTTGGCAGAAGACAGATCTGGGTCTGCTGCACATCACTCAGTGATATACGAGTACGTTCAAGCGGTCTACGGAGATGCGGATCTCGGAGATGCGCATCTCCGAGATGCGTTTGCATCTGGATCAGCACTCCGTGTAGATTGCCCAATTATAGAGGGTTTGCACGTGACGTCATATCATACTCACAACACCATTTTCATGGGCCGGCAAATAAAAAGTCCCGTCACATTACAATCTTTTCGCAGTATCAAGACATCAAATCACAACTAATGATGACAAGAATATACAGTACATTTATTTAGTTTAATTTTCAAGTCATAATTTGAAGTCAATCACGAGTTACATGCGATTTTGATGTCTTGTTTACATTACAAACTACTCCGCGCTCCACCAAGATGGCGTCGAAACGGTCTGCGTGCATGGTGCGTATCGCGTCGTGCAAACCATACGCAGATAGTTCAACTTTCCGGGCAGTATACTACTGAGCGACCAAAAAGATCAATGGGTAAAATGGCAAAAGCCTAAGTTTGCAATATGATTGATGGTTTCCATTCGATATGTTGCAATACAAATGACTAGTGTGTGTACAAAATACGCATAATGCAAGAAATAATCTTGATCTACACGTGTCAGATAAAATAATCAATTACTACCGTAGTTAAATTAAGATTATGCTTCAGATCCAGATTCAGATTCAAATTTATTTCAATATAAAAACAAATAATATACATGTAAGTTAAAACACATAAGATAAAACACACTGAAATTGAGGACATAATCAGAAGGCCAAGGAGTTCTGAAGTGATTATGCCCAATATAACAAAGTTACACAAAAAACAGTCTGCAAAAGAAAACAAAATAACACAAGACAATGCCCCAAAACATAGGTTATAGTTCAAAAGTGATTTCAACGAATAAATGATCTTTTTACAAAAATGTCCTAAAATATATAACAATAACTCGATTAAAAAGTTGATTTTAATTTGTTTTTAAAAAATGTTAATATTCTTTGATTGCTTAATTTTCTTTTCGAGTAAGTTTCAAAGAGAATGGCCACAATTTCTAACAGCTTGGTTTGAAAATGCTTTCTTTGTTTTGTTCATGTTGTTTATAACGTAATCCTGGGCATTTCTTGTTGCATATTTATGGTTTTCTACATGCTTAATGAAATATGGCTAAATAAAGTCGGTATATCTGTATGATGCTTATACATAAAAGTGGCAAGATTTAGCCGATAGGTGTCAAATATATTAAGAATCTCATAATTTAAAAATAGAGGGCCCGTGTGGCTTCTGTAGTGCCTGTTTGATACAGTCCTCATAGTCCACTTTTGTAATTTCAGTATTTTATTCAAGTATTTTTTATTTGCACTATCCCAAATTAAAATTCCATAGTTGATATAGGGTATTATATACTACGTAAATAAATTTAAGAGAGTTGATTGGTTTGAATACGATCACATGATTTCAAATAGTTTAAACCACCTTGAAAAAAGCCGTAAATAGTTCTTTTAGAAAGACTATTTACGGGTATGAAAAGACTATTTTATTTACGGCTGATGTCATCAAAATCCGATGTGCGCAAGCGTTCTTAGCGCTAGTGGATACGTTTTGTGATTTGTGAACATGAATAATAACATTTTAAAATGGGCAAGTCAGTAAAAATCACATTATGAAATTTATTAAAGCAGTATATAAAACAAATATATACTGACTTTTTCAGATCTCTGGATTAAAACTATGGTCCTTCAGTGACTAAAATTATGCTATTTTACCTCTGATATGACCTTTCACATTTTTGGCTATAACTCCAGAACCATATTTCAGACATAGGTAAAAGTATACTTTTTCTGCTTCCTTGTGATGAGAGGAACATGTTGGTGTGGTTTTGAACGAGATTTGACTAGTAACATGTTATGGATGTCATTTTGGCGGCCATCTTGGATTTATCAAAATGCTCAATGGTGCGGAGTTTGCATCATTCAGTTCTGAAATCTATGGGTCTCAAAGATTAAGAATCAGTCAACAATTGTGCAGACTCCATTTTGCAGTCAAGCCCAAAATCAAGGTTTTTCCCACAGACTATATTTCTATTAATCTAAATCAAATAAAGCATTAATTGTTTTCCTTCCTGAACCCTTAATCAGGGTATAGCCACTAAGATTATGGCTCATTCAAAT
>JXSR01S001972.1:30609-41439 GCA_000969725.1 Ophiothrix spiculata
TATTTGATCCTTTTTTCGGATCAAGAATTTTGATCCTTATTTTGGGATCACTTTGATCCTTAAAGGGTAAGCTCATATTTGATACCTAAAAAGGATCAAGATTGATCCTTTTTGTCTCATATTTGATCCTTCCTTTCTAAGAGTGTGGTTTTTGGCCGTCATTTTGAAACGGTTTGTCCGATTTTCAATTTTGTCTTTGTTTTAGATCTTTTAAAATTACTTCACTTGTGACTAGAATTTCAAATTAGAAATCTTGTTCCTCATGTTCTTGTGGACGATTCAAGTCTTTTGTCTGATTTTATCGAAAGACTAGTATAAGGTCAATGCAAGACGGACTTTTAAGATTAATATTACACCAGTCAATATTTTTTATTATTGCTCACTCAAAATGAACTCGACTGGGTTTTCATGAAGGTAATAGTAAAACTATTTATTTTCATCGATCTTGAGACTATTTTCCTTGACCTTACGAATAGTCTCAAGATCACTTTGGGGCATTAGTCAGTACTATTGCCCCGATGAGCAGTCAATGTTGTTAAATAATAGATACATACGTATATACAAAACAGTCTTTAATATTGTATAAATTATGCAAGTAAGCTGAAATGAGTTTCGGATTGCCCCCGACGATTTAATAAAGTATATGGTATAGTTATATACACATCTTTTATCACTGTTGCTGATCCAATCAATTTATAAATTGGAAAGTAATACATAAAGGGTCTCTTGTGAATTGTAGTAGGTAAAACAATGAGTGATACACAATGACTTAACAAGCAGGGTATTATCCAAGGAAAAACATGTAATCATATATTATTAATCTGGGTTAGCAGTACACCATTAATTTTGCATTCATTTTATATTAAACTCGTTAAGATAATCCTACATTGAAGAAGAAAATGAGCTTAAAAATAAATTCTATATAAATTGATTAAAATGATGTATTTAACTCGACTCGATGGTATACATTATTTTCAATAATGTATATCATAGTGGAAACAGTTTTAGGATATGGCGTGTTGAAATTAACACTTAAGGGTCCTGCCAACCCTGTCAGAAATGTTTTATGCTCTGTAACTCAGCAAGGGATGATTAAATAAAAAAGAAAGTATACATTGGGCGATTCCAAAGTAACGTTTGTGACCGAAAAATCGGTAAATGTCACTTTCAAATGGCCAGAGATCCTATCATAAACATTATATCAACGAGTTTGTTGTTGGTAATGGTACTCACTGATGGGATAAAGACAAGCAGGTGTTTAAATACTAAAATAATTGCCAAGATACTGAATAAAGTCCATGTAACGTTCGGTAACGTTTGTGACCTCGCACGGAAATGTTTTTTGCTTGAAATGACTTCAAAGTAAGAATTCTCTGACATGTTAGCGATTTTTTTATTGCGTTTTTCACAGATGATGGGTAACATATTAACACATAGTTCATAAAAGCGGTATGAAATTCTATTGTCAGGATTACCTTTAATGCAATGTTTTGTTTGGTAACGTCAGGTAACGTATGTGACAATTTGGGGTAACTTTTTGGTAACGTTTGTGACATTTTTGAATTAAAAAATATAAAAAAAAATCAAAATTTTTGATTAGAAAATACTTCTCTCGTACCGAGATTGAAGATATATGGTCGAATAAAAAAGGTTTAGTTTTCACTGGAATGAACCCATTAATTTTCTAGAACCGAATTTGCACACTGAACATGATGGTGAGGTCATTTTTGGACACAAATGTGTCATTTTGGCCCGAGGTCCAAAATCATTTTTAGGCCCAAAATTTTACGAGAAAGCTATTATTTTGCTTCAATAAAATTTCGAACCATTTACTGGAAAGCAATATCTATTAACGCATTTTTCAATTTTTCAATTTTTTTCTTAGTTTTTGAGATATTGTCAAAGATTGGTCCAAAAATGTCACCAATTTTTATATGACACTTTTTGAGATATTTTTGGTAATATTTCAAAAAATAAGATAAAAATTGAAAAAAAAACGTTCCTAGATATTGCTTTCTAGATTCTAAAAAGCAAAATGTTTCGAAATGTCACCAAATTTATTTATTTATTTATTTATTTATTAGGCTTAAACACTGGAATACATTTGAACAGCTTAAGATTACAATATAAAGATCAAAAGGAAACATAAAATAAATATATATTGCACAGAGTAAAATATTTTTTAAAAAGACAAATATTATGCTACATGTGAGTTGAACCAGTGTAGAGGATGGAACAAACAGGTGCAAATCACCTCTAAGACCGTCCCACCTCAAGATTAAATGTGACTGTAGGCCTACTAAAACAAAAGAAAAACATTAGGACAGCCTACAATTAGCACAGCTGCATAAGGAGAACCAGGTACAGGTGTCAGCTGGCTGGAAATTTGAATTGAAATGAGAGGTCAAAAAATCGACCACATTGCTTTTGAAAACTGAAAAAGTTGAAGAGGACCTAATACTAAAAGGAAGCTGATTCCAAATGGCAACGATGCGGTTGAAATAGCTAGACTTAAAAGCTGAATTAAAAGCAAAATTAGTTAGCTTTCCCTTAAAACTTGGGCCAAAAACATGAAGTTTAGACCCTTTGTGCATTAGTTGTCTTATAATCTTAATTCCAATGCATAGCTGAAACTGAAAATTAAAAATAAAGTCACTTTTGCAGTGAAGTGTCTTTTCATCTATTGAAAGAGTTCTGATCAGTTGTAGCGCTGAGATCATTGAACCAGTTCATCTTTATTATTGAGGCTTTCACAAAACTTGTAATGTCTTATCACAAAATTTTATTTTCAGAAATGGGTTGCTATTGAGACTACAAATATATAAAATTTATTTTAATCACCATTGGAACAACCCCCCCCCCCTCAACCCTTTTTCCTCTGCCCCACCCCACCCCTCCCCCATTCTCTCTCTCTCTCTCTCTCTCTCTTCCTCTTAGAAACCTGGAAACACATTAAGACATAGACACATTTTAACGTCCCAGTAGCTTTATAAATTATTCAAATAGAAGAATGTAAACTCACAAAGTACATCTGATTTTCTGTTCGAATGTTATCTTCAGGTCTTGTCTGTTTTGATAAAGTAACTAATGCGTTTGCTTGTCTAGCACCAGTAGTGAGTGCCTAATAATTCATGAAGTATACTTTTTTTGAAGAGACAGAAAAAACTGAATTGCAAATAAAGTGGGATTTGTTTCCAAGGCACGAATACTGTAATTTGTTCTTAAGTTACCAACATTGGATACCTCAAGGCTTCCGGTGGTTTTGACATTTGCTGAACAGCAGAATTGCATTAACACATATATGGAAATACAGGTAGTGTTTAAAATAATAATTAAATATACACGAAGAGCTTAATTGAAAAACGGCTTAAAGTCAATTGTTTTATTTTTTTTCCCTTTTAAAATTAGCTTTTGGTAGATTCTTACAGACATTAAACTTGTACATCATCCTGGCCGAAAAAATGCTGAAAAAAGCTCGCTAAGTAGGTAAAAATCCCAAAAAGGTTACTTTAATGACCCAATATGGATATCGTACCAAATTTGGTATTAAAAAAGTTCATCATAATCATAGCATAACGAAGAATTGAAAAAGAAATTTTGGAAAAATATGAAATGGTGGTTCTTAAGTTGAAATTTGATAAGTTGTTCTGCAAAACAGCTTCCATTTTCAACAAAATATAAATAGCTAGTTAATCAGAAACTGAATCAGAAATCTTAATTTTCTTTTATTTTCGGGGCCCAGGCTGTGGTATCGTAGAATTTTCTTTATTAACCACGATCTATACATACCAAAGTTGAGAATTTGCCGCTATAAAAGTAAAACATATTGAAGTGATGAGATGTCGTTCAGTTTCTGGTTTATAGCATCAATATATTGATCAAAATAGCGACCCATATTGCAGTTATCGCCCACTGCACGCTACACCGCGTCCTTTGCATTGCTAAACCAAGTAGGAGATCTTAACCCAGGTTGAACCAACGGACTGATCAAGTCCATTAAACACACACCATTGATTTCGTGTAATGAGTGTATGAATGGTGTTTTGAGCAATGTTAAATCATAAGATAACTAATGGTTTGGAACATACAATAACTTCAATTGCTAACAGAATACCAGTGCTTTTAAAATTGGTCCATGATTAATAAATATTAATTATAAGTGATGTGGTGTTTTATTATCAGACAAAATGTTACAGAAGTTATCTATAACCATAGTTTAAACATATTTATGATGAAATGTTGGTGCTTTACCTTGAATTTTCTATTTAATAAGCAAAAATGTCAAAATGGTTTTCAAGTTAAAACACTATATATTAAAACAGTAATTATGTTCTAACTTCAAAAGTATGAAGTCTTTTAAAAATCCGTCATACAGATTTTTATAACATGCTTTACTCTATCCTTTACTACCCAAATTAGAAAATTTAATGAAAATTGGAACAAAATATAAGCAATCTAAAAAATTGTGATTTTTACACATTTTGGGGTAGAAAAAGAGAAGTACGCAAACTAATCAAAACCCGTCTATAGAAATTTTCACCATGTAGGAACACACTGTCTGAATGCAAAATTTCCAAATTAACATCAAGATTCTCAAATATATAGGTATTTATAGATATTCCTGGTTTTTGGTACAAATATGCTAATTGTATTTAAATGATGATATTCAAAATTATTTTTTAAGCATAATTTGCAACTTATAAGTGTAATGTTGAGAATATTATACAAGAAAAGGCATTTAAATTAATTATAAACGAGTAATTTAAACTTAAAAATTGGGTTGTGTCTTACGTGTTTTTTCAATGGACTCGATCAGGTCCTTTAAAATATTGTATGCTAATGAGTATGGTGTCATAAGAAAGAAAATCTCATGATCTTGATTGACATGTGTGTACAAAGTTGATAGCTTAAAGGATGCAAGCATGGTGGGCCAATGAAAGTGGGTATGTCGAATCTCCTAGGCAAAATGAACTGACCGGGGTCTTGTTACAAAATGTACCTAGTCAGGTTTACCCTTTGGTCTATTGAGTTCACAAAAAATATCACATGAAAGCTTACTAAATCAGGAACAAAATGGTAAATGTACCAAAACAATCGGCCAGTTACTTTTGATACAGCGATCTTGATAAGTTATCATCCTATACCCAAAACACGTGACGATATCTCGGGGTCATGCATCAATTACGAGCGTTGTGTGCATTGTATAGGAAATGTTGCTGATAACTGCAATATGCCGCAACACACATCTACAACCGCAAAGAACCTGCTATTCTTTTGACAATGCAATGATTTTTTTACAGAAAATAGGTAAACAACTCTCCTTTAAAAGTTAAAGAAGACACAAGTGAAAGACACATAGACTGAAAACTGCATAAGGTACAAAACACGTCAAGTAACACAAGTGAGAGTTATAACTCTCTGTAAAAAGACCTCTAAGGATACTTTGTTAACATTTAATCTCATGAGAGAGATATTTTGTTAGTAAAATTGTTTATACTCACGTGACGATTTCCTACCAGAGTTGTTAAAGACTAGCCTACTGAGATACGAAATAGATTTTCCTGAGGCAAGCTTGGTATGATAGATGAGCAATTAGGTGACGTGTATTTGCGTGGTCTGGCAAAATTAGAGGAAAGTCACGACTTTCTAAATAAGTTTATTACATACTTGAATTCTTCATATAATTAGCTTTAAAATTATATATTATTAGTCATACTTCCCATTCCTTTTTCCATAAATAGATTAATGTACGCGATAAATATGCGAGAAAGCCTATTCAGAAAATAAAGAATTGACACAAATCTACTTTGAGTTAAAAGTCCCCCTCCGGCAAAACCAAACAACTAGGGTAGTATAAATAGTTACACAATACTCTCCTTGAGAGCATTTTAAATGTTTGACGTTGAACTTGAAAGAATAACTACTCTCAATACGTTTATTTTTGGTAACATTCAACAATAATTCCTCTTCATCCTATACTTACCAAAATAAATATGCAATCTGTCAAGGCAGTACGATTTTATGACGTCATAATAAATAACGGATTACGAATTCTGCAAAATCACGATTTTCAGCGAAATTGAAATATTTTAGACTTTTTGGGGCTAATATGCCACACAATTGTTATTATAAGTAATATTTAGAAATTATGTTTGGTCTTTGTTGAATTGGCACATACAGAAATCCAATTATCACTAGTGCTTGCTTAGTTAATCTTAATTTGTAACGAAATATAGCATTGTGAAAAGGTTCAAGAGATAGCAAGTAGAAACTATAGTTTCATCACAAGTCATAGATCACGGCCATGATTGATGATGTCAAAATACATAACAGTTCTGCAGATTTTACTTTATTTTGATAGTACAAAATTAGAGACTATTCCATGGCGTTTGACCAAAGCTGGCTTGAAAATTATGAGCATAACCGTGTGACTGAAAACAAAGTTCTTTTTGAGCTACCAAATATTTTGTGTAACAAATCTTTGTTATCTTATACATTGTAATCTAGTAATACAATTCCAATGCATCTTCTAATTAATAACGGATATTTGGTGTTGTAAATCACCAAACATTTTCACCAAATACTCCTCAATGTGGTAGTATTGATTTTTCATCACCAAGCTTCCGTTATTAATAGAAAATACATTGGAACTATATATCAGATTATAAGATAACAACCCCTACCATGACAACTATTTGGTAGCTCAAAAGAACTATGTTTTCAGTCTAGGAGTGTATTCCACTGTAATCAACGACAAGAAAATGTTTGAGCAGACAGATTTTAGTGGCCTTATCGTGCAGCATTTAACGAATAATTAAAGTCATGCCTGTAAAATGAAGAAGGAAAACAAACTTATAAGTTGACTTAAAAATGAAGAGCGACAAACAATTATTTACTTAAAAAAAACAGCTGAATATCTCTACCTACTCACCATTTGATGGTTGTGCGTGAATATTATTGAATAAGGAGCAATAGCTGCCCTTGTTTCATTGCTGCCTCTGTCAGCATTGAGGAATATACCATAATTAGTTTCTTATGTTAATGTTATATGGTGATTTAATAGAAGATCCAAATCATTACCATGCCGAACAATAAGGAGATATAGGTTAATACCAAAGATTTTACAACCTTATCTCTCGGGATTTACTTTATTTTCATGAAATATTATGTAATATAAAACCGTTGTGTCAGTATCACGATCAAAATAGCTCATATTTGTCTTGATACTAACTACGTAATGTACGTACGTGGTTGTCGGTTCTGGTTATCGTAATTTTAAGCCTTACATCACATTTCTTAGTATCTCATTTTGCAAATTGAATTTGATAAGACAGGAGAAATTATAACTCAATGTGTTTGACAAATTGACATCACAGTTTGGGATCTTTGTAACCACACATACTAAACTCATTACCACCGGAAAAATGATATTTTAAATAATTTGGAAACATTTCCTTTAATAGACTGTTATTATCTTGCATAGAAGGATATTTTTGATGACAATACTTAAGCACATCGTCAAATAAAAAAAACACAATATTTACGTGTAAAGTACAATGTAAAAAATAACACTAAAAAGTATCATAAAAGGCTCAAAAATGATTGTAGTTCTATACGGGTATTTGAAAATACTATAAAATACTGCATTTTGCATCACAAATTGTCCATGGTCTTTTATAAATTAAGTGGCTCTCATTAAAATTTTACAGAATGCTAATATTAATAAAGCACAATTACGCATTGTCAATTATACCATTAAGTCCCGGATAAAAGTACTAAAAATATGGTATATTATATCGTTTCTATGTAGCCTGCCCACAAAATACGATAACAGTTTTTTTACTCTAATTTCTTTTACAGTAAACTGTAAGTTTCAATGTGAAAAAGAAAGTCTACAATGGTGGGCAGTCTTACTAATTTCGGAGGGTCGTTAATGTTTTTTTTATTCTCTACACATTCATGAGGTATGTAAAACTCCAAAAAATTCTAGCGTTTTGATTGAATTCTTTTTACAGTGTACTGACGTTTTTTGTTTTTGTTTTTATCTTAGGTTGTGGGCATATTACTATAAAAACTTACATAATAATATGTTTACGATGTATTTTGCTTTACCGAATAGTCAGAGAAAGTATGCAAAGTGTGTTCCATTTAAATCAGTATACCCAAGCTACATCAAAAATCTGTGTGCAAAATTGTTGTTACAGTATCACGATTCCAATGGTTTCCAAGGAATAAAGAGTTATAGAGCAGTGTTCTAGATCTGCTCATTTAACCAAAACAATGTTTATATATTTATTATGTGAATACTTTGTATCGTTGTTAAAAATCGACACATTTGATGGAAAGGAAGTCAGATTAACAGAAGTAGTGATTAATATAGCAACTTATTGATCGGACATTGGTGCACATATTTCAGATTAAACTATAAACAATCTAAGGTTTGCTGACGACATTGAACTCATTGCAGAATCCCCACAGGATCTCCAAACACTGGTAAATAGTGTCCAGACTGCAAGCAGCAACTTCGGTCTGAAAATCAACATTTCTAAAACTCAAGTCGAGGTTATAAGCAAAGAAGCTCAGACAATGTCCATCAACATAGACACAAGCAAGCTTGAACAAGTCCAAACGTTTGTTTACTATAGTGGCACTATTTCTAAAAATGGTAGTTTTGAAGATGATGTTAAACAGAGAATCTGCAAAGCACTTGGGGCTGTACACATGGCTCTATACCCAGAGGTAGACCACAAAAAAGATGATAGGAATGCATCAAAGAAGACTGTGCATCTAAAGATATCGTGCAGCTATCAGAAGCAAGTCATTTGGCATCCAACAGAAGTGCTTGGCAGACCATTGTGAAACAGAAGCCATCACAGAGTATACTGGTGTAGACGGCGTCAGTCAAGGTAGGTCAAGGTAAGTCAGACATTATAAATTTCGCACATTAAATCTCATTGTATCATTTAAAGACTCCTACTTTATTCAAGGATTGAATAACATATAGGACATCCAGTCACATAGACGCTACATGTTATTACACCAGATCGGAAAACTACAGGCAAAAGTGGCCACTTGAATTCAAAATGTTGCTATTATAACCCTCGTCTAACTAAGCCATTTTTGGTAACACGTCTAACCAAGGGAAGGTTGTTGCACCCCCCCCCCCCCCCACCACCCACTATTTTTTTTATAACGGAACCTCCTTGGAATTTGCTGTCAATATATAGTTATTGTCCTCCCCTATCCAACGATACCAAGATCACAAAAATCGGCCAAGGCGTTAAGTAATTATGACGTCATGTCAGGTCGAAACATCGGAATTTAGGCAAAAATGACCATAATTTTTTTTCAAAATAATGAAATTCAATTTTTTTTTTTGCAAATAACTTAGAAAAAATGAAAAATTTAACATGCCCTGCAAGTTTCAGCATCACAGTATGCATAGCATTTTTTTTCTTCAAAATGGCGATTTAAAATGTCACCGGGTTGCAACCCCCTACACCCCAACCTTTACGAACTACCCCTCCCCCAACCTTTTTTTCATCAAAATTACCGCAAGGGATGTAATAGATTTTCAAAAAGCCTGGGGTCGGTTGCTTTTGCGTTTTCATGCTGCGGGGGAAAAACCTTTACAACCCCCCCCCCCTCCCCCGCCTGGTTAGACGAGGGTTAAAGTGCTTATCATCGGATTTTTAACAGGGCTTACTAAAAGGAAATTATTATTCTAACACATAATCTAGAACCAGCTTCATAGCATGCATATATTTTTCAAAATGGTGACTTACATTTCATCCCTACCCAAACGTAGGTACTACACTCAATTTGTTTAATAACCGATGATGTCAAATATAATACTTTAATGTTTTTGGTTGCTTTATCGTTTTTATGCAACCCCAAAATAATCACATTGTTATTATGAAATAATATGTAATATAAAACTGATGTGTCAGTATCACGATCAAAATAGCTCATTATAAAGCCTATATATATAATAATAACATACTCTACCGTCCCTTGATACTAAATACGTGATGCTGTTTATCGTATCCTAAAAAATCAAATTTTACTAATGAGGTTTTATCATAAATGTGATAATATTGAAGCAAATGTCATACGATTCTTACTTAACCAAGCAGGGTTTCTTGAATTCGGCGGCCATGTTGAAAATCGTGTAGTTAGATGTTCCCTTGCGATAACTTCAAAAACACGATATACCATGAAATAAAAATAAAGGATGGTGAATACTCTGTATACTCACGTTATGATATCTTATCGGGACGTTTCCCAGAGCCTTGTAAAATGTTATATTGATGAGCAAGTTAGTAAAAGAATACCCGATAAATGATGTGTTTGTACTAATATAAGTGCTATCATGTTATACATGTATTGATATTGGCAAAAGATTTGTTTAAGAGACATGTTGTTAGACACCGTAATATTCGCTCAAGATGTAGTAATAAATGAAATGTGACATGCGGCTTCCTGTACACTTAGGAATGTTTGATCGAAGTTTGTTCGATGGATGAGTCTAACGTAGAAGTCTTTTCCACTGTATCGGTAATAAACGACAAGGAAATACCTGGGCTGACAGCTTGCATTAGTCTTTATCATACACCACTTAAGAATTACATTAAAGCAATAGCTGAAAATAGAAGTTTGCAACGACATAACAAAATAAAATGCTGAGAAAACAAATTTATTGACTTTACCTTGAAAATAATATTTTCCTAACATTGACTTTCATTAGAATGTGTCTACCATTGTAATAAATCATATTGTAAACAGCGACGATATAAAGTAAAGCAAAGCCAATCATTTTGGTCAAATAAT
>JXSR01S001974.1:43432-58888 GCA_000969725.1 Ophiothrix spiculata
AGCCTTTACATTAAGATAATGAAGTCAATCAATTACATACGGCGTTTCACGTGTTAATATTGGCTTTAGAGTTGAAATAACATATCTTTACATGACTACCCGAATCTAGATCAATTCGATTAACATGTGCATTGTGAGTGTCATAAAAGTGGTTAAGATCTACTGTTACTTTACATCAATACAAAAGCAGCAGTCTTTTTGCTCAATTGGTATACAGTCCAGTATATTGCATTTTGATACAAAGTATTATTATTACTTAATCAGACTGCTTACATCAAACGTGGGCTGCTCTGGCAAAATGAGAGGAAAGTCGCAAATTTACATTTTTAATATATGGCATTTAAAGTAAAAACAGGGCGAAAAAGTCAAATTTCGTTTTTTAACATAAAACGCCTTCATGCATTAGTGTTTACATATACCTAAAGTTTTGAAGGTCAACTTTGCCGGGAAGTGCTATTATTCACGGTTAATTGATTGCATGTTGCTATTGTACACTGTAGTAATCAGTATCTTTGAAATCGATTTGCAGCTAATTTCTTGCAATATATTCGGTGGACTGCTTTGGATTTCGATCGCTAAATGAAGAATGGAGAAAGAAAGTGTGACAAGTTATATATCATTCAAACGCTGAGATTATAGAGAAATAAAATGTGTCATGAACTCAATTTTCGACTTTCCTCTCATTTTGCCAGAGCACTCCTCAAATAATCTTAACAAGTTCTATTCTTTGTAACAAATGCATGTAATTATGTCATCGTCATTTGTAACGGTAAAGCAAATATTCAACATTTTAGTAGTTTTGTTCCTTTCAAAATCAGCTTTCAAAGTGATCTGTACTCTTTAGATCTTTGTCTTACTAGTGAACTTCTTATATGTGATGGCTCACCCCAAAAGGGGGTACTTTGAAGATGATATCAATTTTGAGTTTTCATTTCATCTGTTGCAGCATTTTCTAAGCTTTAAAATGACACCTTACTCGTTGAAATTGATCAAGGCGATCAAATTTTACAACAGAATATCTGCTGGAAATTCTTAATATTTTCTTTATTTTTTGCTGCCTATTTTCACCTATATCTTGAAACTTTTTCTGTCGCAAAGTCTCCCTTTTCGGGGTGAGTCATCACATATTTCCTACAAGCCGTCTTCTTCAGACACATGACTATACATATTTCTTTATAGATTGACATTAACTGAAAAGGAGTTCTAATTCATCTCACAAACACAGTCATTTGATGTTCACACATACTTAACATCACAAGCATCCATACATGTTCTTACATTCGCATCACCAACCAATCTTCTTTGCATATCTTGACGTAACATTCAACGTACACACTCAAAGGAGCCCAGAAAACCCAGTAACCGATCAGTAAACACGTTTCTAGATGTGGATTTGCATGTAAAAAATGATGGTTACCGTAATTTCCGCGGATAATCCGTAAAAAGAATAAGAGTTCCTACTTTTATTTTTTGTAAAATTTAGTTAGGTTATTTGCAAATATATTGGGCCAAGAACAAGAGTTTTTAGGACCTTTGGTCCAAAATCATAAATTTTTTGGTTCAAAACTGACCTAATCATAATCTTCTACACGAAAATTCACATCTAGAAATGTCTACTATTATATGGATATGTTGCTGTTCTTGCGAAATATATTCTGGAAATGAGCATGATGAGGGGTTGACTGGTACCCTGGCCTTTTCGCTACAAACATACTCTTACAAACGCACTTTCCGTACTTGTTGTTTGTAAATATGTCGTAATAAATTCTATACAAACGCATTTCTCATACAAACTTTTTGTAAAACGTACTTATGATTCTGCACACAATAATAAAGGTTAGGAGTGTTCCTGAGGACACTTAAACATACTCGTCGCAAGTAAAAGCATCCAGGTTATTTTAAGAATGTGGCGCTAGTTTTGGTGCAAGAAACGTTATACCATCCCAAATTAACTTGCTACCTATGTAAACTAAGTAAAGCGCCTTTGTGGCGCAGATGGCGAAATTCACTATGTTTACAGAGACTAGATTTCGTTGCTTCTATTTGTAAGAAATAAGAAGCGATATTTTCATTGCAGTGTGCAAAACAGAGAAGAGAGCTTATTTATAAACAAATGACACCTTTGAGTGATATGGATAAACGAAAGAACCGGAGACCAGTGGGTCAAAGAGCGACGTCTATTAACACTTTAAGTGCATAAGGGGGGTCCATATGGACTTTGGATTTTTTTTTCGCGCAACGTAACCCAATAAAGCTATTTTATGTTATTGTCAAGGTAGGGGTTGTGCATGTTTTGGTGCAAAAAATAAATAAAATCGGTCGCGTCGTTTTTGAGATAATTAGCATAAACTGGTAAAATGATGGCGCTGTTCAAATTTTGTTTTGTCCCTAAAACCGAAACGAAACAACTTTTTTGGATTTTTTTATTTCAGCAATGTATTTGTAATTATCTGCTATTATGAGCCAATTTTCATTGAAAAATTCCTTTAGGAAAGCAGATTTCTAACTTTTGGCGGGAAATTTTCCTGAAAAATTAAAATTGACACAAATTAGAAATCTGGCCACCATTTTGAAACGTAATGACGGATTGGTTTTTTTTTTTCACATTAATTTAATTAAGTTGGTGTATCACTGTTTCAAAAAAAAAAACTAATATGGAGAACATTGTTTTTAAAGCGATCAAAATCCAGGGTCCATATGGACCCGTTGTGCATTTACGGGATTCTGTATTAACACCTTATGCACTTAAGTGTTAAAGCGAAAGTCTATTACAAGCAAAAAAAGGTCGTATTAATAGAAAACATTTTGTAATTTTAATAACAGCTTTGTCTTTAAGCGTCCTTTGCAATAATTTGTCTAACATAAATGGTGAAAAATAGGAGTTATAGCGAACACTATCTCTTTGATTTTCCCATAGACTCCTATGTTTAATGAGCACGTTACAAAAAGTACTATAATTATGTTAGAAAATGCAAATATTTTATCTTCTTCATCTTCTTATAAATGTATCAATCTCTTTCGATACACTTCAGCTTCGGTGCAGGTTTACTTGTTGTGCTTAGTTTTTTTGAATAAAACGTTTTAAAAAAACCACCAGTGTGTATCTTGTCAAGATGTTCTAAGGTTGCGCATTCTTACACTCAGTTCTGACATCATACTAAACATACGATTGTTCATTCTCAATATCATCATGATTATAATACTGCAATATCAAAATATGATAGTGATTCTGTATAAAAATATTTGGAGATATATACATGTTTATATATAGTTGTTAATATACTTAGTACACGATATTCATGGTGTGGTATCGGATGTAAATTTCTTATACCTGTTGATATGATTTTCCAGCAGAAATGTAATTTTGCGATTTTCAGTGTATTCTAAAGCAAGAGTTGATACTGACACTAGAATATTGTAACTCGAGGAAAATTATTACCGTATATGGTTTTTTTTGTTCATCATTTTTAAGGAACATCAACATCAAAGAAAAAATACATTGAATTGTTTTTCTTCAGCCCTTGGATATTCTTATATTTTCCCAATATTTCATTAACTTTCATTGCTATTAAGGTATACAAAAAGCAAGATCTACGTATTGCATGGCTAAGATTTACATGTTTTTTTATCAGTTTCTGTCCAGCGATAAAGATATAAAATCGCAATGTGTTTGTGGAACACAAAAGCTACAAGGTAGCGTATGATCATATGATTTAGTTGTGTATGGTAGAAGTTTAAGATCTGATTAAGAAGTCCCATATCCAAAATGGACACTGGTGTCAATTGTCCTAATGGAACAAATTGGTACTTGTTACCAGACGATTTCTACATAAAAATAATTGAGACCGTCCATCCCAAACGAGCCGTAAATGCAGCCTCTTATCATTTTCACTTATTACATTGTTTGCTATGACCATGTTTACAAAGATTAAAATGATACCTCAATGATTTTCACTCGTTTTCCAGAAGTCAAGTTATGGTCCGTCAAAGGTTATCAGGGAGTAAAATGTATAACTGAGATAAACGCGTAAAACTTTGCTGGTGTTATTAAGTAAACACAAGGATTGTGAACCTGTCAAAAAATCAATCCGGGCAAGTTACCTCTTTGTAATTTCATCTGTAGCGCAAAATGAAGTTTGATGCATTTACGGCTCTCTTTGAGCAACTATTATAATTGTCATATTTAAAACATATCGTGATTAATTATAGCAGTCTATATCACACTTAAAATAATTAGTCGAAACTGAATTCGTGCCAAGTTAACTCTGTACTAAACCTAAAAAGAGTCAAAACTGACAAATAAGGGGATAGTTTTGGCAATAAAGGGTCAATATTAGTAGCTTTTGACCTTCGCTATATCTGTTTGATTTTGTCGATACTGTAAGAGTGGTGGTTGGTGGGATGTGTCTAGAATAGGTTTGACAAAATGTACCAACATTTAAAAGTTTATTGGTATATTTTG
Organism: Ophiothrix spiculata; assembly: GCA_000969725.1. Taxonomy (NCBI): domain Eukaryota; kingdom Metazoa; phylum Echinodermata; class Ophiuroidea; order Amphilepidida; family Ophiotrichidae; genus Ophiothrix; species Ophiothrix spiculata. The sequence goes on from JXSR01S001974.1 coordinate 47,895, forward strand.
ACTATTTTGGGGTTCCGTTTATAGTCGTTTCTTTTTCGAAGTCACTTATAACTAATTCTTAAGTGTGATATTCAAAAGGTGGGAAAAGCATACTTTAGGTCCCATCAAAACCTTCATGACCCGACCCTAACTCACTAACCATGACCCGACCCTCACCTTAACCCTAAATATACCCTAACTCAAACTCTTACCCTAACCCTAACCATAAACCCTAATCCTAACCCAACCCTAACCCTAAACCCTAATCCTAACCCAACCCTAACCCTAACCCTAACCCTAAACCCTAACTCTAAAATTCTAGATAGGAGGTAAAGTATACTTGGTCCCAAAAGTCATTATAGAGTTCAAGAAACGTTTCATTCATATGCAGAGCTAAAGTGTGGCTTGATTTGGTTTTATCAACCAGATAATCGTGGTTTTTTTCTTGTCAGTGAAAAGCACTCAAATTACAATCTTCTTTACAAAAATACAATTATTTCAGTAAAACAAGGCAGAACTTTAATTGGTGATGTATCGTTAACTCAGTGAATAATTAAAATAAATAAAAAACCTTTATATCAATTTTACTAATCAAATAGTGCTGATATTTATCTTTCACTGTGATTGTCAAAGCGTGTATTTTTGTTTTGTTTTTGAACAATAGGTGTTCTGAAATTTTACAATTTCATTTTAAGACAATGTTTTCCAAACAAATACGAATTTCCCGCGGGAATTGAGTCAACATTACACAATCAATGGCTCACGTTAGTAATAATTGATCTTGCTAAAATTTCAACTGTAATGCCATTCAAAACATATCTAATAGCAATTATATTACTGATTATCTCGATTTGTTACTGTTACAATACCAAAGTAACAATTACCATTCTAGATTTTCATTATTAAAAATCTTTGTTGATCGTTTCATTAACACATTTGCGTGACAGGCGTATATACACCTCACAAAAGAGAGAACTTACAACTGCAAGAGTTTTCAATCTCTCAATATTAAATATCTCAAAGGAATTCACCAAATACGCTAGCTTCGCTAAGATATTTCATTTCTATTGGAAACGTCTTTACCAATACTTCTTTAGATTTTCTGACATATAGTGACATTCCAAGGCTTCAATAATATTCCTCCAATTGATATTTTGTTCGACGTGTCATCAATGATTTATATACCAATAATCTGGTAAGAATCTCTACACCGATTTCGGTATGGGACTCAATATTTAAACGTTTATAGAATGATACAAACTGTCAGACAAAGGTTTGTAAGCCCATTAGTATTCTGATTGTTGCAAGACGAAAAATACGAGCCGTCATTGTTATACCAATTGTCATTTATCAAGTATGTTTAAAAGTTAATTCAAATTGTTAAACTAAATGCTTCTGTTACTTCTTTTTGAACACGAACTATGGACTTAGAACCTTGTTAGAAAGTGTCTTATATTTATGTAAATGAATGTAAATCTGCTTCTTGCATATCATTACTTTATAATTTTCTGATTTTAATTCTATGAGTCTTTTAATAGATGCAAAATGTGGATAAAATAAGAGGAGATTTTGTTTACAACAAAAATATTTGATTGGTAAAACTAAGTGAAAAAGGATTTTGTTTTGTTTTGTTTTGTTCGTTTGTTTTGTTTTTGAATGGCATAGTTGTTTTCTGGAAATTTCCTATTTCAGAAGCATAAAATCATATTAAAGACTTCAAGAAACACGCACTGTACGCCATGGAAATGATCGCATGAGAACATTCAATTAGGATAAATTTTCGGATTACAATATACAAAATGATATAGTAAGAGTGCTTTTCACCGGGGGTTTCCAAAGGGATAGACGCTCTCATAGTCTACGCCGCTTTTATAATTCTTTATCGTAGTATTCGTACAACTTGCTGGTAATTATACTTTACTCACCTCTACAAATCATCTTATACCATGCATACATATCATAAAATACTGATCATATCTAAACAATGTAGACACCTTACACTCGATAAGTGAAGTCTGTTTCTCGCTATATGGACTTTTTTCCACTGGGACAGCAAAATGCATTTTGTGTTTACTGTAAAAGACTCAAACAGAGTAAGAGTATTGTTTCTTCTGTTGGATTTTAGTCTCTTAAGCATACATAAAATGTGATCTGGAACGTATATAATCTAGATTCAATATGCCTGAAAATCACGATTGTATCGGAGTTTGTTGTGATGATGGAGTTTGTGAAGGTGACGCAATATTTAACGCGTTTGACTGGCCACTGGCTGTATCGGGTGCTTTATTCGGATCCGAATCATCGCCTGGTCCTGCAGGATCTACTGTAACTGTTGCTAAATTGGTATCGCCAATTCGATTTTTATCACAACATGTACAAAATAATTTCTTGAACTGTTTTTGAAAATGTTCATACTTAAAACCATAAATAAATGGATTGACAATCATATTACATAACACAAGCACGACTATGACATCATGCGTTGTGCTCGTAAAATCATAATGATAACCCATGTTATAGAGTAAATAAGTCATTTCTGTCGGAGTCCAGCACACAACATAAGATACAAACACTAAACATAATGTAATTGTTACATTCTTTTTCGCTTTGTGGAAGGCGTTCACCTTAGTTTTGCGGTTTTTGCCAGATCGTTTTCTTAACATCAGAATAATACTGACATACGAAAATGTCATTATACTAAGAGGCAGTAGATACTCACAACAAAACAGAAAAAGACCCATAAATATTTGAACACCGTTACTCCTCCATTTGGGATAACAGATATCACCCCATTCGTTTTCTGTACCAAAATGGTGGACGCCAACCCAGTACATTTGGTAGAAGAATCCAGTTAGCCACACACACGGTATACCAATTTTTGGTACTTTGGCGCTAAATAACGTCCGGTGTTTAACAGAATGACAAATAGCAAAATATCTTTCTAGCGATACAAATACTAGATTTACTGTCGAGGCTATAAATAATGACCATAAAACGTATTCATTATACCAAAAACGGCACAAAAATTCTCCTAAAATGTTAACAGGTAGATACTTCTCCGGACCAAATCGTAAAATTAGAAAAATAATTGAATCTAGAAGATCTATGATTGATTGATTTAAGATCAACATGTTCGTGACTGAACTAAAAGCTTTTCGTCGTAAAAGAAATACTGTACAAACAACACTGTTTCCCAGTATACCGAAACAGCCGATAAGGCCGTAGACAGTGCGTAGAATAATTTGCCTGGTTGAAAATGCGGACACATTATCAGAAGTTATTGTGAAGTTAGTTGTCTCCAATGATTCTTCTGTAAATGCAGTGGCTGTTACTAGCATCGTGGTGAAATTCACACCACCTACAGATGCAGACATTTTGGTTTATAAAAGATCCTTCCACAGTGTGATGATTCTATATCATAACAATGATGGGTCAAAAGCGTGTCCAAACATTCTCCTTTAGCGTCGTGATTCTTATAAAGTATCGAGACAAAGCGAAGACTACTTTCAATGGCATTTAGTGTTTGGTATCATACCCATCCTCAGGCACAACTTATTCAATAATCACAAATTGAGTTCAATGAATGTCATTTCTCAAAGACTTCAAGTTCAAAGTATTGGCTACAATGAACATGTTTCAACAGCCACTACATAATATTACTTTAAGACTGTTACCAGATGGTTTCATACAACCAGCAAGTATTTCCTTCAAAAAGTAAATGATTACTAAAATGTATCATCCATGTGGTGTATGGACGCAGCTCAGTTCTCGAATGAGCATTAAGTAGAGATGATAGCTTTTTAAGTACTCCCGTCATACCCCATGGTATGCCTACGTTAGCTCCGATTGGATCGTTCCATTTGTACCTCAAGCTACTCTCCTATATCCACACAAATGCATCCATCATTGAATTTGCTAAAGATCTTGAGGTAACTTGGACTTTTTTGTTGTGTGCACCAGCAACATTTGTCCGTCTTAACCCAAAAGATACCGTCGTCTGCTACGTAATGTGAGATTTTAAAATCAGATATATTTCCCGTCGGTAAGTTTCATCATGTGGTATAATGTATCGTTAATTCCAAAGGATGGATTCTGGTCTTGATCCCACCAATTTGAGTCGGGATATCAATCCGCATGAACGTGTTCTTGTAAAATCATAAAGAATTGACTTCCAAATCTTGATTGTATATTATCTCCTATTTCAAATAAATCCATTTCTGTTATCAAGTTAGTGGATATTGAAGAAGTTGAACATTACATGAACTGTGCTGTAATTATATTTTAAAAGGAAATCGCTGAAATATACAAATGCGCACTCACCGACTCAACTGACAGGACTGATCGAAACGTAGCAGAACAAGGTGTTTTATAGAAGGCTGTGTGTGAGAGGGAAAAACTACGCTCTGGCCTGACTACGATGATAGAATTCGTCGCAGATTGAGTGCGCACAAGATGTTTCAGTGATGGTGGTAAGACTCTCATTTGGATGTGCAGGAAAAAGGCGGTGAAATTTTATTGCGTCAATGAAATAGATGGTCTCTGACAATTGAATATCTGAATGCAAGAGTGACCCAAGTCCACTGGAGTAGTTTTTGAGAAACATGAAAACAACTTCACAATATGTCTGATGTTTAAGTAAAATGCCAATTTGGCACGCAGGGTAGGTTAATGAATCAATTTGCCATATTTTTCTATAGTATATATTTGTGCTTGAAATGTTTTGCAAGGGGTCATTTTAGACAGTGGACTTGGGTCAATCGTGCATCCATACTGTGCTTTATGTATTCAATGTTATCACATGTTTATGGGGTGAGATCCATCTGAATCTAATATTTTGCGTGCAGTAATGCATCTGTGCTTATGCTCTGGTTGTCTGAGCCAAATGTCATTGAAAAAATCAGTCAGAAAAACAAATTTCACATATTTGCTGCGGACCTTTTCTTGAATATGTTTTTCGACCATTTTGAAATGAGACTATATCGATTTTCAAATTGTGCATGTTTTGTAAGCAATAGACAGATCCTACACCTAATACCGATTATCCTCCAAATCTTTGGCCGAGAACATGGTTTTGATACTTACTTATGATAATTCAACAAAACAACATCTGTATGTATGCAACACTGACAACTTTTGAACACATAAAGGACTTTTGGAGGCACTTGCGGTGCGGATTCATTTCATTCCTTCACACACAAGGTAGCTGTTAAGCCGTAGTTATAAGAAAGTCTTTCTTTTGTACAACTTATTTTTGAAAAAAGGGGACTTTGGTCAGTCTTGCATTCTGGTATTCAATTATCATTTCACTTAATCATATCAGCATTATTAAACCAAAATTGCAATGAACTTTCTGTTGACTCGCCATTGACAATAGAAACAGATTGTTTGATCAGACATTGTATGTTATCGCTGATGATAATTTAAATAAATATAAATGCTGTAACGCATTAATGAGTGGTAAATTAGAATTTTGTATCAAAGTAACAACAATTACTTCAGCACACTAATTATAATTCAATCGCTGATGTGAAAATCAATTCTAGCTTTCATTGCTCTATATATGTGTGTGAAATTATCTCAAAATCATATAATATGAATAATACTTATACTTTTGGTTAAAATTTAATTTGAAGAATGATACCCATCTTTTAATTGTGTAATTATTTTAATGTTATTTTGATCTTTTTAATGTATTTAATAATATGGAACAATGAAAATGTTTATATATTACAGTCACCATGAAGTAGAAAGTAAATGATTGTTTTCTTGGCTTTATTTTCATCGTTTCTTTTCATTATTTGTCAAATCAAATTACGTCATAAAAATCAAATACTGTAAATAATATTAATAAGTAAGACAAATTCAAATGATAAAAATTACACAAAACATATAATGCTTTGTCATATTTGAGGAATGCCTGTGTGAAAATGGTCTTATTTTGCACGATGAAATCTTCAGTTGTAAGCATCGGTTCGGAGACGGTCGTGATTCATTCACGTAAATGAATCCATTTACTGTAAAGGAATGAATTCTATCTGCCAATTTTTTTTGTAACGTTTTCAAAACAAAAACAGAAACAAATTGGCAGATATAATTCAAAATTCCATCACTAAACTTTAGAATAGGTCCCATTCAATATGAAAATGTTTAAAAATGTTCTCCGATTGTCGCAGGTTTCTATAATTGATTTTAAGTTAAGAGCAAATGAATTCATTACACCACACAGTAAAGAAATCCCATTTACATGAATGAATTACGACCTTTCCCGAACTGATATTTGACATCAGTTTGTCAGTGATCACAGGCACCACATAACTAAAAATACCATTTTCTAGTAACCCATTTTTTAACAATGCATATCAATCAATTGAATCAGATGTTGATCGTTTTTAAATTGATACAGATACAATAATCAACTCTCATATGGTATTTGGAAAAACTATTTCATCACAGATAATAATTTCAAAAATGGCTTTATGAAAAATCGTCGAGTGAGGTGCAGGATTGTGTTTTTTTGACAATTTTTCCCATTCAATGGCAATACTCCATTCATTTTTTTTTTTCAATATTCGGCACAGTTCCACCAATAAGATACCATATGTGTGGTGCTCTGGCATAATGAGCGGAAAGTCGCGATTTTCAAAATTGAGTTTATGGCATATATTAATTCTCTATAATCTCAGCTTTCGAATGATATATAATATGTCATACTTTCTTTCTACAATTTTCATTTAGAGATAAAAATACAAGGCAGTCCACTCAAAATCTGGCAGTAAAAAACTGTCGCAAATCGATTTTAAAGTTACTGTTTACTATAGTGTATAATAGTAAAACGCGATCAATTACCCTTGAATAATTACACTTCCCGGCGTAATTGACCTTCAAAACGCGAAACATAGGTTATCACTAATGCATTTATTTGTTTTATGTCAAAAAAAGAAATTTGATCTTTTGATTATATTTTTACTTTAGCAGCCATTTATTCAAAATCTTCAAACGCGACTTTCCGCTCATTATGCCAGAGCACCACACATATTGTATCTTGGATGAAATCTTCATTGTATATGATTTTACATCGAACTTCTAATCCACTCAACTTACCTGTAGATTATCTGAGTAGCCTATAATCTCTTATACCATACCAGCTGTTCCAAAATAATGATGTTACAATACAAGACCAGTGTAAATAGGTTAATGTACTTTCAACATCAGATATTAAAGTAATTGGATTTGGCATCATTAGTCATATCATGTAAAATACCAATGGTACTTAACAGAGTAAAAGAGACTAGCCTAGATTCCACCTAGAATTAAAAACTTATGGAAATACTCTAAACATAGCTAAAAAGTATAGTAAAATCCAAAAAAACTGCAAAAAATTACACACAAATGGCTCAAATAAACAGTGAAGATCTAAGCATTTTTGCCTAAAATCAGGCAAAAACCTGAAGATAATCATGCCTGTGAGAGAGAACTAATTTACAATATATCGTTCTTTAATGGTGGTGTGACTATCCTGTGTTTCTTAAATCCTAAATTTGTACCTTAGAAGGATTTACCAGATAAACGATCAAACAAAGCTCCTAGATATTATTTAATACATATTAAAAGAGAAATATTTCCATCAAAACAGTTTGTTTGGCCATTGGTCACCACAGGTGTAGAAACAAGATTTTTTTGAGTTTTCAAACTAGAAACACTGTTTTCACACCACTTTTTTCGCCGGTGAAAAAAAATTAAACTAGGTAAATAATTACAATTTTCTCTAATATTCCTCAAAATCATGGAAAACTACTTGTAGGTTATATTACTATAAACATGTTCTGTCGATTAAAGTAAAAAAAAATATGTGGGTAAAAAATTAGTGGGAAGAATCTAGGCCAGTCCCTCAGAGTGAAGTATAGGCAGGTGGAAAATACAAAATTGCTCATAAAATCAAAAGGACTGTTCCGATTTGACTGAAATTTGAAATTGATCATCTTAAGTGGTGATCTTTCATATGACAGTGAAAAGTAAAACAAGAATGGACTGTGCGCATGTTGACTGGCAGTTCGACATAGGGTCAATGTGAAAACATCAAGTTTCCATAGTTCACAAGGTTGATATGGTTGTTTTTGAAATTGATGCGCATTGGATGCATTCCAATTTTCATGATTTGTAGGAAATTGAATGATGTAAAAATATGTAATCAAATTTAATATTTCTTGTCACCCATCCTATTCAGCTTGATTTTGTCACATTTAATCTTTTGAACAGCTAAGGCCACACTAATTTAATTGTTTGTCTCAAAGCTCACCTAAATTTGAAAACCTAATGCTGAATGCGTTGGTTTTTTTCTTCTTTTTCGGAACAATTTTTCCAACTTTACACTTGCCATTTTTGCCATTCATTTTCCATCAATTGATATTTAATTGTATATAAAACAGTATGTTTGTTATTCTGTCAACAATCTAACATCTGCTTTGATTTTGCAATCCACATGACACGATTTGTGATCTTTGATGGAGTTTTAATTGACGAAATTGAAAAATTAAAAAAAATATGAAGAAGAAAAATTCAAATTTCGACAATTTGGTGATGTTAATGCGCATGTTTAAAATAAACAATTAAATTAGTGTGGCCTAAAGTATTTCTACATATTATACAGAAAATTGAAAAAGATTAACATCGAGAAAAAATGATTGTTGATGTGACATGAAGTTAGTTTTATTATCAGCAACTACAACTGCTTTTCACTTTGTAGACCTTAGTCATTGACACTTTTACTGAATAAACTATTCAATATAACCATAGACCAGAATCAGAGGCTTGTGGAATTTCATTTTTGTCACAGATTTTTGCCACAATCTTTTAAGAAGCTCTGTTGAGTATTTTCAATTAAAAAAGAAAAAGGAGTTATCTGCTAATTTCTGCTGACCAAAGATGTATAATTTCATGGGTTACAAATAATGACGTTAACAAGAATCTGAACCACAGATATAAAATGGAGACTCAACACTCCCCATAATGCATCGCATAATGTGCTGAGTCACCATAGAGCTTAACCTAGGCTGTGTTCACACATAATAGTCATGGCCGGCTCTAGAGCGAGATGACTTAGCAGTTACATTCACACTGGGACACAACTTGAGCGTTAAAACTAGTGGTGTGTCACTTGTGGTCACGAGCGAGACACTTTCTATAATTGTGTTCACACTGGGAATTTGTTTGTGAGTGGCTCACAAGCGAGAATATAGTCATGACCAAATTCTGTGTGAACACACCCTGAGTGGCAGTGTTTTTGCTAAGGCCATTATGTTGTGAGATCAGTGCAGAAGCTCAAAAGTTTGCAAAAATCTTTTTGAAATAAGAGAATGAGATGGGCATGTTCAGGGGATCTTAACTAGTTCTTACAATGTGTCACAAAAAACTGAAAATTGTCGAGTAAAGCGCCAAATGCGCCCATTTTCAGTGTATTTCTTTTGTATTTCTTTGTTTTTGAGCGAGTCAAAGCCAATCAATACTAGTCAAAGCACCACATTTGGCATGTGTGCCGCTAGTTGAGAACCACTGCCTTAGGGAACACTGCTTAGCAGTCATTGGTTCGCATCATTTAGTGTCAGTGGTTGCAAAGCTTTGCAGTTGTCGCATCTTCTGCACCATTTTTGTCAATGTGCACATATTTCATTTCAGGTTTAACAGCTACCCGATCACCCTTTGAAATCTCCTTGTTTACATTAAATCCTTTAGACCACCTTAATTCTATGTACATGACTGCCATCTTTATTGTCACTCATCGTATTCGCAGCACCTCTTGGGTGCATCTACAGGGAAAACTACAATTTAAAATGAATATCTGCTTACCAAACGTAGCCATTTGGCACTTTGGGAGCTTCTTAAAATTATTAATAAAAAGAAATATTTTCCAACCGACCAACCCAATTTTTAAGAAATTCCACCTGGAGGCAACACAACAATCCTTTTTTTGCCCAAATTTGTCTCAACAGGTCCTATAATAGTACATGCCTCTGGGTTAAGAGGAAAGCTATATGTTAGTAAACTGGCTCAGATTCTTAAAGGCCTGTCAGAAATGTTTTATGCTCTGTAACTCAGCAACGGATGATTTAAAGTATACCGTATCCACTCGTCCAATTCAACTACTCATTTTCTGAATTTAGATCACGTTACAGTTGAACGCTCACATACTAGCATGCCAAAAATTGTTAAAATAATTTAAATGAAATGTCGGTCATAGAGTACGACTATTTGTGAAACTTTTTGAAATGGGGATTTTGTTAATTTAAGGAGATTGTCACATGGAAAATAGTTGCATTAGACGAGTGAATATGGTATATATTTCTAGAAACGGATTTGCATACTGAACATGAAGGTGAGGTCATTTTTGGACCAAAATGTGTCATTTTGGCTTTGGTCCAAATATTATGTTTTTTGGCCCAAAATTTTACGGGAAAGCTAACTAAATTTTGCTTTGGTGAAATTTCGAACCATTTTACTTTTTAGAATCTAGAAAACAATATCTAAGAACACCTTTTTCAAATTTTTGATTTTTTTCTTAATTTTCGAGATATTGTCAAAAGTTGTTCAAAAAATGGCAAAAATCCCACCGCTGCCACAATTTTTTGTGGCAGCAGTGGGATTTTGACCTCATTTTTGGCAATATTTTTAAAAAATGAAGAAAAAAATTGAAAAAAGCGTTCCTAGATATTGCTATCTAGATTCTAAAAAGTAAAACAGTTCAACATTTACCAAAGCAAAGTGTAGTTAGCTTTCCCGTAAATTTTGGGGCCAAAAACATAATTTTTGGAACTTTTTTGGACCTTAGGGCCAAAATTTCACATTTTGGTCCAAAAATGACATGACCAGCGTGTTCAGTATGCAAATTCCCTTCTAGAAATGTATACTTTTATATGGATTTAATTATTTATTGATCTGATGTATTCATATTCTCTGTATCCACTTGTTCTTAGGCCTACACGAATAACTGGTAAGAGTGAAACATTGATAGACAATATTTT
>JXSR01S001975.1:10752-21011 GCA_000969725.1 Ophiothrix spiculata
CTAGCTACGCCCCTGGAGTGCAAATCGGTATATGAGTGGTGCTCTGGCAAAATGAGCGGAAAGTCGCAATTGAAGATTTTGAATAAATGGCTAATAAAGTTAAAATATGGTGAAAATATCAAATATTAATGCATAACGCGTTTTGATGGTCAACTATGGCGGGAAGTAAGTCTTATTCATTGTTATAGTGTATGATAGCAAAACGCGGTCATTTACCCGCGGGTACTTGATCGCGTTTTGCTATCATACACTATAGCAATCAGTAAATTTAAGGAGATGCCCCAGACCCATTTTTGGAAATAAAAAATGATGAAATTAGTGTTTTACCTTAGTGATATTCTTTGAAATTTCAGCTTCAATTTACTTTTAGTTGACTTTTAATACGACATCCGGTTCAAATGTTATGATTGAACAAAGTGAAGCATGTTGACGCGAATCGCAGAAAAGCAAACTTTTTCACAATACTGACACACACTCTTAAAAAGAAAGGATCAAATTGATCCGACAAAGTATCAAATATGAGCTTACCCTTTAAGGATCAGAGTGATCCAAAAATAAGGATCACAATTCTTGATCCGAAAAAAGGATCAAATATTTCTTATAAAACAGATCTGCCTAAAAATATCTCACTGAAGTGACCCTAGCAGGGTTTGAACCCACGCCGCACGTACACCATGTTATTACGAGACCATCGCTCTAACCACTCGGCCACGGGACAGGCAGCTGTCAAGTGTGGTGAAATCATCGTATTTATACCATTGTATACATTCCCGGCTATGTAGTGGATATGGGGTGTACTCAAATATGAGACAAAAGATCACGTTAGATCAAAACGCGGTATCAAATATGAGCTCATCCTTTCCGTATCAAAGTAATCCAGAAATACGGATCAAAACGTTGATACTGTAATCAAAAAGGATCAAAATAAAATGATCAAAAATGATCCTGGTGAATTTGATCCATTTGTATATATTGATCCGAAAAAGGATCAAAACGATCCACGTTGGATCAAAAGTGATCCTTAAAGGATCAAAATAAAATGATCCCGAAAACTACTCGTATATTTGATACCGGCCTTCTAAGAATGTAGTGTTTCTAATCTTTCAGCTCAATTTACGCAAAATGTCATTTTCGACAACTTTTCAACTTGCGCGTAGTTTTTTTCCACAACCGTACATGCTATTGCCATAAAATATTGCATGCACTTTCCTGAGACATTTATCTTTGAAAGGATGTCAGAGTAAATTTTTGAATTTTCTTTCTGAAAAAGTTCGTCGAATTTTAGAGAAAAAAGCGCTTTACGACAAAATTTTAGGTCATTGACCCCCACTTTTGGGATAAAATCTGAACGTTTCTCTCTGATATCCTTATACCTGTCTTAAGATAGTGCATGCAAAGTTTAAGGCAATAGCATGTATGGTTTCGGAAAAAAAAACCTGCGCGCAAGAATACCCTATAAAATCCAACTTGGCTGATGGCCGCCGTTGCCATAGCAACCGGTGGTGATATGACCTTGAAAATGGTTTGAAAACAATCCTTTTGTTCATAGCTATACATTGATCAAAAATGAGCACCATAGCTAGTATATAGCTAGTAAAAAATCACCTTTCAGTCTTTGGTATGCCCTTAAAATCGATTTGCGACAATTTTTTAATGCCAGATTTTGAGTGGACTGCCTTGTATTTCGATCTCTAAATAAAGATTATAGATAGAAAGTATGACATATTGTATATCATTCGAAAGCTGAGATTATAGAGAATTAAGATATGTCATAAACTCAATTTTGAAAATCGCGACTTTCCGCTCATTTTGTCAGAGCACCACTCATATGGATTTTTGAAATCCAAAAAGTTACACAGATTTTTTCGACGTAGTTTTCGAAAACTGGGAAGCAAAAGGTGACTTATCTTTTTCCTTGTCGTTCAAGTTCAATTTCTTGTCAGTTGTTGTAACTAAAGGACAAACAATTACGCAGATCTGCCTTTTAAATTTATATTTTTCTAAAAACATCGTCTCATACGTGACAATTTTCACCTATTTGGTTAACCCGTACCGGCAGTGACGTTCGATCGGCGACCGACAAACGAAATATTGGTGGGGCCTGTGATCACCTCTGGATACGCAGGTGGCATATGAATGTAACACAAAGGTACACTCTTAGAAGGCCGGGATCAAATATACGAGTAGTTTCCGGATCATTTTATTTTGATCCTTTAAGGGTCACTTTTGATCCAACGTGGATCGTTTTGATCCTTTTTCGGATCAATATATACAAATGGATCAAATTCACCAGGATTAGGATCATTTTATTTTGATCCTTTTTGATTACAGTATCAACGTTTTGATCCGTATTTCTGGATTACTTTGATACGGAAAGGATGAGCTCATATTTGATACCGCGTTTTGATCTAACGTGATCTTTTGTCTCATATTTGAGTACACCCCATATCCACTACATAGCCGGGAATGTATACAATGGTATAAATACGATGATTTCACCACACTTGACAGCTGCCTGTCCCGTGGCCGAGTGGTTAGAGCGATGGTCTCGTAATTACATGGTGTACGTGCGGCGTGGGTTCAAACCCTGCTAGGGTCACTTCAGTGAGATATTTTTAGGCAGATCTGTTTTATAAGAAATATTTGATCCTTTTTTCGGATCAAGAATTGTGATCCTTATTTTTGGATCACTCTGATCCTTAAAGGGTAAGCTCATATTTGATACCTAAAATGGATCAAAATTGATCCTTTTTGTCTCATATTTGATTCTGGCTTTCTAAGAGTGTACAATGATGATTCACACGAGTCAAGTTTTGTATTAGTACTGAAATTTGCCTCTAAAAATATCATGATATATAAGTAAGCAAATGCCTCAAGGTCTTGGAATCAGTAATGAAACATATTTAAGTAATAAATTATCACCAACCTGATATTTAAATCAATCCTCACATACAAAAAAATAGAGAATTTCACTGTAAGCGTAGATCAGACCCATGATTGCATTACATATATAAAAGGGTCTTAGTTCACAGCCTTTGACTGCGAAAAGCTGCCAAAATTTTTAAATCTGAAGCAGAGGCATCTCTGGTATAATAACTTGTAAACTTATAAAACAAATGTCTGTTGTCTATTTTTAGTCCACATTGTCATTCATTCTAGACCCTTTTTTCTAATATAAGTGAGGTGTTTTCGATTAATTTCTTCTTATGTACTCAGTATGGTGCATCGTTTTAATGGTTATCAATTTAGGGAGAATTGAATGGGGAGTTGAGGAGAGGTCATTAGAATTTAGAAAAAATAACTACGCTTACGAATGATCTGAATTAGCCCATCAAAATCGGACGCGACTACTCGTGTCAGAATTTTGTCCTGGGTCCGAATTCGGAATTTACTACTCGTGCTCCTGAACTCTCATTCCGCACTCTTAAGGACTTTTTCGTCCATTATCATTCACAGGATTTTTAAACTTCGTCCTCGTCAAAATTCTGAATCCTGCTCCTTGCCTCCGCCTCCGCATTAGCATGAAAAGGTACATAACATACTACTAATACATCACTGGGAATCTGCGCTTGCATTTGACAAAAAATAATAATTTAACCTCAAATATTATTAATGGTGGCTTGCAGACATATCTCCACATGACCCTTAATACTTGGATAAACATTACACAATTTAGTATTCAAGGTAACAATGAATTCAATTCAGACTTGTGCCCCATTGTGACATTTTATTGTTTTGTGTATCAAATAAATCCTAATCAGATAAACTTTATTCTCGGGTTACATTCCGCGTTCGAATTCTGGTCACCTGATCACAACCTCTGGAGTACCAAACTTTCATTTTTGTAAAGGTCCTCGGCCTTAGAATGAATAACTTATGGAAATACTCAAAATAACGCTTAAAAATGTAGTAAAATCCAAAAAAGTTAAAAAAAAAATCGATATGGAAAAACTAATTTGCAATATATAATCCTGTCATGGTGGTATGACTATATGCATCCGATATGTTTTCTCAACCCTAAATGTGTACCTTAGATGGATTTTCCAGTTAAAAGATTAAACAAAGCTTAATATTTTCATATTAAAAGAGAAACAAAAATGATTTGTTCGACCATCAAAGATGAAGAAACAAAATATTTATAAGATTTAGAAACACTGTTTTTACACCATTTTTTCTCCTCCGGTGAAAAAAAATTCAAGTTGTTCAAGAATTGCATTTAGCTCCAATATTCAAAAAATTTATAACTTCACATAATTTACCTTTATAGGCACAGAATGCAGCAGCCTCCATAGCAACAACTGCAACCGACGCAACAACTTCATTAGCGTCCTCAGCCACCGATGCGGCATCAACAGCGGCATCGACAGCATCAAATGCAGCAACTTCATTAGCGTCCTCAGCTACCGATGCGGCATCAACAGCGGCTTCGACAGCATCAAATGCAGCAACTTCATTAGCGTCCTCAGCTACCGATGCGGCATCAACAGCGGCATCTGCAGCATCAAATGCAGCAACATCAGCAGCGTCAACAGCTGTCGATGCGGCGACGTCTGCAGCAACCGTAGCTACCGATGCAGCATCAGCTGCAACATCTGCTGCTGCTGATGCAGCGTCCTCAGTGGCAAACGCTGCATCAGAGGTAACAGAGACAACAACAAACCTAGCAACATCATTAGCCAATAGCACGACTTTGGAAGAAGACGAAGCAATTGAGTCTGAGGAAGCGTCTGTTGAAACTCCTATAGCTATGGATACTGACGTAGAAGCTATAGAAATGGAAACACTTAAGGTGAATAAGGACAGCGATTTCAAGCAGTCCAGAGAAAATATTGAGACCATTTCAGATGAAGAGAAATTTATGTCTGCTATAGAGGATGGCGATATTGGAGTGTATATGGATATGCTTTATAGAAAAGAAGAACTTGGATTAGACATTAATAAGATGAGAGACTCTAATGGATTATCTCCTCTTCGTCTGGCAGTTTCTGAAGGATACGCTGGTATGTATTCTTGTCAATTAAGGGGCGGCTTCAAAACTCAACCGGTGGTTGTCTGCCGGTTCTGGGCGGTTGGCTATTGTTTATTCCGGTTGAACCACCTAGAACCGGCAGACAACCGTCGGTTGAGTTTTGAAGCGATCCCGAACTGTTTTTAATCCCTGGCTGTTCTCCTATTGCTTTTGTATAGCTTACTACACTGCATATTTGCCGAACACTAGACGCTAGTGTTCTGATGGCATATTTTGACACTCACGATACATTCTCATTGCATGCTGTTTATAATATGAGAAAGATACCGCTTCAAAGTTTCAGAAAAATTCAACATTGCTCAATGCTCATGTTTCCTATAAATTTGTAGTCTGACAAATATTTATATTGCATTTGTTACACTTTTTTAACACCCGATACGTGTTCCAAAATTGGAATTTGAACACGAGCATCAGGCATCCCAGGTGTTCAAAAGTTGATATTTTGAACATGCACGTTCAACTTCTGAACGTACACGTTCGAAATATTAACTTTTGACCACGCCTTATTTTGAAATCTTTGTCGCGATTTTTTACGAAACTGCATCCCACTTTATTTTCAGGTACCGTAGACCAGTTACTAAAACATGGAGCAAATGTTGGTGATGCAATGCTACGTGCAGTTGATGTTGGTTTTTATGAAACGGTTAAAGTGATCCACGATCATGCGAATAAGTGCCAGGTATGTGTGCTGTATATAATATAGGGCTTTGATTGATGTAACCAGACCTTTTTTCTTTTGAAATCGCAAACAATTACAAGCTGGTACAGACATGCAATTGCGAGCATGTGTTAGTCTAAAATTTTGTGTGCAAATGCTCGTGATTCAGGCCTGTCGTGATTTGTACATTGCAAACTTGAGCAAGCTTTCAGAAGGTTGCGAAATTAAAATTAAGATAAAAATGTTGTCCTTGTTCACTCGGCATATAGCTGTACTATGTTTTCACTTTTTTTGGAGTTGTTTGGCTTGTTTCTACCCATTCACCCTTTTTACGACCCTTTTACATTAGTGAGTATGTCTATAATTACCCATACGGTGAGAGGAAAGCCTAAACCATAATGATTGTTGAGTCATTGGATGAAAGCTTAAATTTGGTTGACGGCATTTTATAGCACTGTAAAATGGTGTCTTAGCTATAAATGCCTTGGCAGTATAGACATGTCTTCAACAATAGAAGAACATCCGGAAATGTCAATATTCAAGAGTAGGCACTGATTTTGTAAGACGTCTCCTGTCACCAGTTGGAACTATTTTATGTCTTGAAATCTTACCATTTCTTTGTTATCTATTGCATATATGTCCATTGCTAATACATATAGCTAAGACAATATTTTTACAGTAAGTGCAGAGTGGGCATTCACGATGAGTCTGTTTGGTTTATTTTCTGTCAGATTGGAAGCACTCGTCGTAGAATTTTAGACTGTCAATGTGAGGATGATGATTATCACCCGGATGTTACACCGATTGTATTGGCTGCACAACAAAATGACTTCGCTGTCGTAAAGGTGAGCAACTTTATCATGCTAACATGTGCAAATTAGTTCACTGTCAAATTCGATTTTGATAATTTAGATCCTTTTTCTCCATTATCCCTAACACTTTTAAGCACCTCTTCGTTTAAAAACTATCTCCTCAGAAATTTACATGTTATAAATGTGTGGTTTCCCCCGGAATCGGACCCGGGACCTCTCGCTTCCCGATCCAACTCTCACTGAGGCAGGCAATCCAACGGGTATACGCTGCCCTGGTGACCAGCGTTTTCGTGATTATAGCTAACTTCGGTCTGTGACGTTTTTGGCGATTTTCTTGATTTTGTGGAATGAGATTTCGTGAGGTTCGGTGGTGTTAGGGTTAGGATTCAGATTATCACACATTATTGGTAAATTTAGAATCCAGGGCCCAAATTCATGAAATACCGCTAGCTCTAGTTGGCTGCTAACTCTTTGTCTACCTGTCAAATTTTGACAGGTATACAATAGGTTAGCAGCAAACTAGAGTTAGCGGTGTTTCATGAATTTGGGCCCAGTATTTTTATCATCCTCTAGATCTAGACCTCATACAACTTTAAAATGGTGTAAGTGCGTTACAAAACTGACTGTGCGAAAAAAGGTCGTTTGATTTTGAATTTAGGCGTGTCCTACTGAACTACAATTTTGGTCAAATATAGCCTTCTGACGGAAAATGTTCCAATTTCAAATTTGTGAATGAATTTCTGCAATTTGAACAAGTGTTGTATCTTCCGCAAATTAGAATCTGTATATAACCGGATCATGTAGCAAATTGGAGTCTTGACGCTTCATATTAAACTTGAGGTTTTGAGAAAATTCTCCATGAATTTCAATACAGTGAAGGTCAACGAATAATGCTTTATCATGATGAGTCTTTGTATGGTCTTTATATTTCCATAAGAAACAAACAAACAAAAACTTTATAAAAGATTATAAAGTTTTTGTTTATTTGTTTCTCACACTTTTCTGGTAATTATATACTTAAATACACCGGGCGTATAGGATTAGGATTTATTCCGTTATGGTCTGTGGAAGGTGACTTGGATTACAGGGGGCCGAGATTACTTTTATACTGGATTTATTTAGCATTATTTAGTGCACCATGCATCTCTCATCTCTGATTCACCATTCCACGTATCCCAAGCTTGACCAATTTGATCCATGTAAGCTCGATTCTACCTAACAACATTCCGTCATCTGAAACTATCTGCAAGGGCTAACATGTTTCCTTGAAATAATAAGTAAGGTAATTTAAACTGCAAGTTCTCCAAAACAAACTGGTTAGGTTCATCCTGAACATGTCTCCTAGAGACCATGTTGGCCAGATGCAGCTCCAATCTGTCAAGTTTTTAGATTTTCAAAACAGGACCATACAATTATGGCTAACTCATATGCATAATGTCTTCTGCTACTGGACCCACTTACTTTAATCAATTCTTCATTCACCAAAACATCTGCAATACATTTATATCGCACCAGAGCCAATGCATTAAATTTTTGGGTGCCAAGAGTTAAGAGTTCAACAAACTTCTTAGTTTAAAATTAAATCCGTTTGTATTTGACGATGTTATAAACAATGCCAGTGCAAATAATTTGTTGAAACCCAATCCTGATAATTCGTGTAATTATATTTTTGACTCCTACCTTGAAGGTATTGATGTTTCTTTCAAAGATGGGTTTTCTATTTTACATTTAAATTCACGTAGTTTTCATAGAAATCAAGACAACATAAATGTTTTCCTGTCCAACTTTAAATTCAATTTTTCTGTAATTGCAATGTCTGAAACTTGGTTCAAAGATGATGATTCTAATTTGGTTGATATTCCAAATTATTTAGTTTGTAGTGTTCCTTGTCATAATAGAAGGAGCGGTGGCTCGGCCCTTTATGTTCATAATTCCATTTCTTTTAAAGTTAGAGATGATTTCAATTTAGTTACTCATGATATCAATCCTATTGATCACTCTGAATCTGTTTTTATCGAAATTATTTAATTCCAATATTTCTGACATAACTGACCATTATCCCATTTTCCAAATAACCAGTTCGCTTTCAATTAAAAAATCTGAAAGTTCTGTTTATAATCGTTCATTTACCCAGTGTAATAAGCGTGAATTTATTAATAACGTTGATTTAGTTAACTGGGATTTTGTTACAAATGTTATACTTTGTTTATCAATAAGTTAACTAATATATATAATCGTTGCTTTCCTGTTCGTCGTAAGAAAACAAATTCTGTTTCCAAGTATGTTCCTCGAAAGCCCTGGATTACACCAGCAATCCTCACCTCTGTTCGTCGCAAAAACAAATTATATCTTAAGTTTAAGTCATCGCCCACTGATTCCAATAAGTTGCTTTTAACTAATTATAGAAATAAGTTAACTAATCTTATTCGTGTTTCGAAGAAAAATTATTATTCTAACTTGCTTGATGATAACAAAAACAATCTTAAACAAACCTGGAAAATCTTGAATGGTTTGATGGGCAGGGATCGTAAAAAATCACCTCCAGATTGTTTTAATATCAATGGCACTGTTTTTTCCGATCCTAAAATAATTGCTAATGGTTTCAATAATTTTTTTCTTAATATTGGCCCTAGTTTATCTGCCAGAATTCCTGATGTTGGGATTTCTCCTGATCATTTCTTGAATAAAATTATGTCTCCTGTCAATTCTCTTTTCTTTACGCCAACGGACCATGAAGAAGTTGTTAAATCATGTGCTAATCTTAAGGCTAGAACTAGTCCTGCTAATGACGATATTAAAACTGATGCTATTAAGGCTGTTAAACATCTTATTGCCAGTCCGTTGGCCCATATCTTTAATTTATCTATGTCAACAGGTATCCTTCCACATCAATTTAAGTTAGCTAAGGTTATTCCCATCTTCAAATCTGGTGACTCAAGTTTGTGTAATAATTATCGCCCGATTTCACTTCTTCCTGTTTTTTCCAAATTATTTGAACGTATCTTTCATAAGAGACTCTATAATTTCTTCACTCATCATGATTTGCTCCATTCCAGTCAATTTGGTTTTAGAAATAAGTTTACCTCCTACATGGCTGTTCTTGAGGTATACAACACTATTGCCTCAAACCTTGATATTGGTAATCACACTGCTGGAATATTTCTGGACCTCTCTAAGGCATTTGATACGATTAGCCATGACATCCTTCTCTTTAAACTGCACCATTATGGTGTCCGTGGGAATGCCTTGGAGTGGTTCAGAAACTACCTCACTGACAGAAAACAATTTGTCTATTTCAATAACTGTAAATCTGACATCGGTACAGTTCAGTGTGGTGTTCCACAAGGATCAGTATTGGGTCGAAACAGACCCCTTAGGGTCTTGGTGTTAATGACCTTCAATTAATTAGAGGCGGGCTATATTAGGGGAGAAAATTGTGATGTTTCAAATCATTCTGTCGTAATTCTTATTTGATGCAGCTTGATCCCCTGAACATTTTGACACAAAATTTGTCAAAATCGGACAAAAAATGAGAAGGTGCTGCCAAAAAAACTGATCATGGGGGGAGGGGGTCTGAGGAAGGTAAAAAATGATAAATTTGCCAATTACTGTAATTATATACCAAATTTTAGCCATGTTAGTGACTATCTGTATGTATTTGAGGTCAGAGAATCCATTTGTAAATGTTCCAGCAGTGTCAAACCTTCCAAAATGGTGATATTGTCTCAATTTGGCTATCTACCGCATCCGTAGGCACCGC
>JXSR01S001975.1:34277-50427 GCA_000969725.1 Ophiothrix spiculata
TCCTGTCCCTAACATATTTGTACCTACCAGTTAAGAAAGTGGAGGAATTCCTCAACTGCCCGTAAGTATCGAGTATCATTTTATATTATATACTAAACTTAAGGCCTGTTTCAGTTTCGCTTGTTTGTCAAACAATGTGGTTTTCGAACAAGTCACTCTATACTCTATAAACCTTGAAGTATGCAACAAGAAATCAGACTCTGTTACAAGATCCATAGCATATCACTTGTATTCTTCAACATTGTGTACTGGTGGGTTTGTATTGTGTAAGAGACTAGTAATGATTAATTCGGAATTTAATAAGACCAAATCATTGCGTATTAATATATTTTTACATGACTTCTTCATAATTTTGGTATTATTTTGGTCTATCTTTTATAACACATGGACAAACATTGTAAATAAATTCATTTGAATATTCAACAAGATTTGGTACCTTGCTATGATTTGAGAAATACGGACTAATTTACTTCCCCGTATGGTCATATTGGTTTTTGTGCGTTAATCGCCTGCTTGTTGCATACTTCAAGATTTATAGAGTATAGAGTCTCTAGATATATGGCTGTGTTAAGATTTGAGTAAATACCATAACTCTTGCACGTTAAAAATATTCAAGCCCGAACACGTCATACCAAAATTTCTAGTCCCTCGGTTCCACCTGGGATTCGAGCCTCTGATCCCCGTTATCCGGATCCAATGTCCAGCTGTGCCATGCCAAGGCACCAAGCGTGGCCTGCCTCCGCAGCAATTTCGTGCCCATCATATCCACCGTCTACGATGTATTGGGACCTAAGCTAATTCTTGATTTCTGCCTGTAATATTTTGTGGTATAGGGTACGGGTTAATAAAGCTTTTGAAAATGGCGTGTATGTAATTGGCATATTTATGGATTTATCAAAAACTTTTAATCATGATATTTTGTTGTCTAAACTATGTAATTATGGTTTCAGAGGACTCAAATAGTTGGTTCTGTAATTAACTAAATAAAAGAAACCAAAGTTGGCAAGTTAAAACGAAAGTAGATATCAAATGAGGTGTTCCACAAAGATCCATCCTTGGGCCATTAATCTGCGTATTATATAAACGACATATGTCATACTGCTGAACTTTTAAACACAAATCTACTTGCTGATGGCACTACTTTTTTATTCATATAAAAAAATCTCGGTTTTAACAGACGACATACAACTGGTTCAAAACAAATGAATTGTCTTTAAATGCTAAGAAAACAAATCTTATGTATCCAGGAACGCAAGCAGATATCGAACATAATTGATGAAAACATGAATATTTATCTTGACTGATGTAAATCAAATAAGAGTACTCTAAGATAAATTCCTTGGAATATCAATAGATGAAACATTGATATGAAAGAAACAAAGTTGAGAATATCTGCAGAACATGCTCTAGAAATATTACTAAGCTAAACAAAATTAAATTATTTATACCATCTTCAGCAATCATCGCCTGGTATCGTCTATATTGTACTCTTCGTTTGCAATACTTTAATTACGGATTGCTACTATGGGGTTAAGTAGGAATTCATCTATAATTAAAGTAGTTGGTTCAAAAATATATTTGAGTTAAAACAGTTTAAAATTAATAATTATGACTAACTTTTGGCAACCCTATGCATATTTTTCTCTAAACTTGTTTTCTCATTTGTACAAGTTTACAAAGCCATTTTATTGAAACATTCCACTGGGAAGCGAGTTTTCAAATTTGTGGTGGGACATTTTGCCCAAACACCTTTAAAAGTGTTAAACGCAAGGGAACGTTTGAAAGAAGATATTTGAAGAGTCATGTGTAACTTCAAAGTATGTCTAGATAATTATTTAGCTTATAAATCGCATAATTACCCCAATTTCAACAAATTCACTTAAATTACTCATTGTTCATTTATTAATGTTTAACCTAATTGTATTTTTCTAATAGGTACAGCAAATTTTCCATGCAGCTGGCTTCGGACTTGGTGTTTGTAGTACTATTGACCATAGACACTGCCACCCATCAGACTCATCTTGACAGTGACATTTCTCTACAATACACAACTAAAATATTACTATTAATTTGGATCCTGGGTGAGTATTGAATATATAGGGCCTAAGTGGAACGCAGATCTAGGTCTATCCGCGTCTCCAAAGATCTGGATCTTCGTTAGTCTTTGTTAAAGACGCTTCGAAATATTGACTCAAAATGCGCGATACGAGCGCCGAAGGCGCTAGCCATCTGCGAGCGCTGAGCGTAGCGAAGCGTGAGGCTGAGCGAAGCGAAGCGTCTTTGTGCATATCGTATTTTCTCTGTGTAAACCTAAACTGTCAATCAAACAATTGGCACCGCCTATTTGATGATCAATGGCGAACGAGATAAAATAGTCCCATTGCACTGACTTGATCAGATTATGCAGAAAACTTTGTCTAGAATTTCGTAGTTATTATCTTTTTATGAATGAAATTTAGGTGAAATGCATTATACCGGTAGTCAAAACGTGAATAAAATCAGTAATTTTCTATCTTAACAAGACCAGCCTGAGTTTCGGATTGCAAAAAAGTCATCTGCGAGCGATCGGCACCGGTCATTATCATGGTCAAGGTTGAAGGTGAACATTCATGTCATGTTCATGATGGTTTGGAAAATCCGCAAAGAAATTAAACTCAATTCTAGCATAAAATAAAATAAATGATCATCTTAGGAAACACCAGAATCTGGGTTTTCAACCTAATGGATAAAAAATGGCAATGAAAATTTAATGATGGTTGTCAAATTGTGAGAACGCAGCAAACATGGGGACTTAAAGAAATAGTTCTGGCTTACTAACCTTTATCATGCCCACAGCTCGGGAAAAATCACTATCAAAAGTCGGAAACTCCAATCAAAAATAACAGAGATAATTCCAAAAACATATAGTATATCCAGTATCAATAGTTGTCCTTGAACATACCAGGCCAGTTGTCCGACTTGTTATTTCGACCATAAACAACACATGGTCATTCTGATCCAACATGCAATGTGTACTGTACGGTATCAGTGTACAGGTTCCGGTCATGTAATCGTAAATATAGCTCCATGATCCAAGTATATAGATGAAAATTTTGGCTCCTTTATGATCTAATTGCTTGTATGATTTCTATAATGTAAAAACATTAACATCCAAACAATTTAACCATATAGGAAATGATATATCTGCACAAAATTGTGGCATCATTTGTCCACTGAGCGTCACTCATGGCGGCCATCACAATTGACTGAGTGGCATTTCGGAACCTTCACATCATGCACCTAAAATTACTCCGCGCGGTAAAATCATAATAATGATGTCATAATTGACCAATCAGCAGCTAGAAATTCCCGTCGAAATCTGAACAATTTTTAAAGAGATATTAAACAATAAGATTATTTAAGGAAAGGCGTTGGATTTGCCGCTAGTTTTAGAGGGCGATATATACATTATAATATACCGAACCCTGTAATACAACGCCTTGGAGAAAGGCTAGATCTTCGTATGCATAGCTAGCATTGTATTAAAAGGTCTTATCTTTTGACTATAAAGACCGAATCTGAAAATACTTTACAAAGGTGCGGATTGGCCTGGATCTGCGCTTCTTGTAGATAGCCCCATATGGGATGTATGGACAGGGCTGGATATTGGTATTTTTTGTACTAACAAGTTGGGCAGGTAACCTTTTTCAAGTTACCTGCCCGACAAGTTACCTGCCCGACATGAAAACTACCTGCCCGAATTTTAACACTTTGAAAGAAAAGTGAGTCAACCGTAGCAAAGGTAATATGAGTACAATAAGCAAATCATTTGAGATGATTAATTACTAAACATGAACTCATAAACAAAACAAAAAATACAGTCGGGCAGGTAAGAAAAGTTCCCGAATCTCAGGCCCCGTCATACTGAAAAGGCATCATAAGGCGTGGAGTTAAAAGTTATAGGAACTACCTATATTCCATTTGTCAACAAATAAAACGTCATGACAACCCTATAAAAATGACAACATTGTAATGCAGAAGGTTTTTTTTCACTGCAGTCATTTCATTAATTCCAGTTCATCTCATGTTTATTCATTAGGTATTGCATGGCGTAAAGTAAAGGTCCTGAAGAAACAAGGAGCATCAGTACTATTGGATTCAACACAGTGGAGGGATTATCTTCTGGTGTCATTTTTTCTTTTGGCAGCTTTCCTGGAATGGATTAGCTACATTAGTTATGTAGAGAATCAAGTAAGTTCTATCGGCAAAATATCAATGGTATGAACACTTTAGTAACTAAATAAATTGGTGCCACGGTTAAATGAAAAAGAATTGAACTTTTAACACCATATTTTGTTTTCATTCACGCGGATGTTTTACAAGTTTGATTCTGAGTAGGCATTACCTTAATTCCTGGAGGATCATGATTTCTCTCACACCGACACCAACTCATATTTGACTGATTTAAAAATTTGAAAAAGACAATTGCTGAATAGACAAGCATTAAATACTACATATACATTTAACCTGTCTTAAAGATCACAAATGTATTGCCTTAAAATATAACAGTATAAACATTAGCTCTGTTTATCCGTGGATTCATTTTGGTACTCATTTTATGTCAAATGTATTTAGGATGCGACATCAGAGTTCAGACGAAGTGCTGACATACAGTTTTACCAAATGGGGTCCGAGAGTCAACACAACAAGTATACATCGCCAAATTTAACCTTTGACCTACCGGATGTTGGAAATCAACCAATGGCACAGCTGCATCGTGTAGCCCGAGCAGCTGGAAAAGCTCGAACTGGCTCCGATGACAATACCCCGTCAAGATCAGGAACTGTAGAGTATGACGAAGAGACCCAAGCATTTATAGACCTGAGTTGGTGGCATCCCGAACTCGTATCTACTACTTTCTATGCATTGTCAACAGTGATATCTTTCCTTCGCATGTTAGACTACATCATCGTCAGCGATGTCCTTGGTCCGTTTAAGATATCTTTAGGAACCATGATTGCTAAGACAGCCAATTTCTTTGTCGTAGTAGTAATTGTTCTTCTCTCTTTTGCAATCGGATTAAAGAATCTTTACGCATACTACCAAGAAATAGATGCTTTGACTTGTGGAGGAAGTGATGGTACACCATGTAAAGATAACAATTTTTCAAAGTAAGTTTGATTCAGGAGTGTCATTTATTTGTTATAAGATATGATATGATAAAAAGGTATTTATTAGGCGTCTTTCCAAAAGACCAAGGGGCCTTTAAGTAAGTTTAATTCTAAAGTGTCATTTATTTGTTATTGTTGAGATTAAACACAGTGTTTCAAATTTGAAAGGAATTGTTAAACTGTAATTACAAAGTGTTGATAGGACCGATTTAGATTTGACGAATGGCATTAATCAAATGCACGATAGAATTCCGACCAAGATACCGATGAGGAAGGAATTAAATAAGTTTCTTTTATTGAATTTTCAGTGTATTCTACAGCGCAGTCTATTTATTCTGGTCCATCATGGGAGTCGAGGATAACAGTCCTCTCTATTTACCAGAACAAGCAGCAACTATCGAGGATGCCGGGCTGATTCTGTACGCGCTGTTCTATGTTCTTATGATTCTCGTGCTACTCAATGCACTTATTGCTGTCATGAGTGAAGCATATAATGCAGTGGAGGTAGGTTGTATTTTATTTTCTTAGTATAACAGAGACTTTCGGATGGGGAGGTGGGGTTAAAGCCTAGGGGTCCTCACGAAATAAGGCATACGGGTATGTTCCGCTGGAAGGGTCGCTTTTTGGGAAGAAATCCCTAAACATGGGGTATGGTTTTATGCTGGAAAATCCCTAAATATGGCCCCAATGGTTTGATACTTACCGTATTCTCCTCCAATGTCTTAGGTGCAAATATTCCTGCAAATCCGGGATCAAAATGCCCGGTCAAAATGTTGGAAACCATCCGCTGTTTCATCGAAGTATATAATAAATCCCGTACAATACAACAATTTGTTGCCTTTTCCCGGGCGACTCCCCCTTGAACGTGATAATCAAAAACGACATGGAATCCGAACAGCGTACGCATGAACATACAAAGAATCACACGGATGATCGCAACTTGGGCTAAATTAAGATTTTCTAAAAGGAATTGTTTCCAGGAATTGTTATTATTTTGAGGCTGATAAAATCATGGATTTGACCACGAATGTTAAGTTATTTGTTGGATGAATTCTTAAACCCACCCTTTAACATGGGCCCCTTTTTGGATGAAACTCCATAATAATGGGTACCTTTTTAGCCAAAATGACCCTTACAGTACATGTACGAAGGCGGAAATAATGGAATGATTAATTGAGGAAAACAAGGAAAAGGAAATCTTTTCTGACAAAATCACTTTCTTTTTATAGGAAAATTCTGATGTAGAATGGAAGTTTCACTCAACGGCGATGTGGATGAGTATACTCCTGGATGACGACGTTGTTCCTCCACCATTTAATCTTCTACCGTCAGTGGATAGCATCAAGAAATGCTTATCATCTTCTTCTCCAGACAAAAAGAAAGTAAGTGTTATCCATCTTTTGCCTATAGTTTCAACACGCATGTGTTCAGACCCATAAACATTTTGAGCACGACTGAAAGGAGAAAAGCAGCGGCGCTTAAGGTGGCCTAGCACAGATAGAATTCCTCTATTCATTTTTCTATTTTTTTGATATACTTTAAAATCTCAATATAGTGCCCCTTTTCCCAGTTGCCATTTTGTCCCATATTTTTCATATGGTTTATAAGATATGAAATTGATTGCCTGTGTCTGATATATAACGAATGTAACTTTCATTTTAACATCTGATTGGTGATGTAGACCTGTTGGTATTGTGGTAAGGAACATGTTTATGAGCAAAACATGAGGTGCACTATATCGAGATTTTAAAGTATGGTGTTTTCATATGTGCTGATCATATTTCTGAAATAAAAAATGGGTGTCACCGACTTGGTTTTTGAGAAAAATACACTTCCAAAACACTATGCTTTACCACTTTTTACCATTGACCTCTATGGTAAAATCAAAATAAATCAGACAAAAACACTTACATTTTAAAAAAGGCTATATTTGTTTTCTCTCCTTTTTACATATATTTTGGTCCTGGCCGCCGCTTTTCTCCTTTCGGTGGTTTCAAATGTTTTGAGGATCTGAACACGTAATGATAATGAACAAAATACCGAGGTTTGACTCAATTGGCTTGATTCCACTTGTGTCGGATATTACGTCATTATGAGATATTAACAACAATTTTTATGGTACCATGGCGATGTAACACGAAAAATAATACCATTAATTATTTGTAGTTTTTTTTTTATCCTGCACCAATAATGCGTTTGGGTATGACGAACACGATATATCATCTCACTAGATTGCCACAATTACCAAAGATCAACGTGTTTGGAGAAATATTGTAGTAGCCTGTTCCGCAACCGGAGATTGAAGATAATGATAACTTTGTCTTTATTAGTTTTATTCATCATTCATTATAAATCAATGTCGTAACGTTTTTCCTTGTTGTTTTTGTACATATTAGAACAAAGAAGAGGAGCGTCGGAGGCACGAAGCTAACAAGGCTCAGTATAAGGTAAGATAATGACGTGCTCTTGACGAGCATCGACCATTCCTTTATGCATATTTCGATTTGATCAGATCTACTTATCTACACTCTTAGAAAGCCAGGATCAAATATTATTGTATATTAAAGTGAAGGTCTCATAGCACAAATTGATATTTCAGTTGTTTTACATGCAAATATTGCCTTTTATTTTGCCCAAAGTGTCAACATTTACAGTGTTTCGATGTAATAAAACCCATTGATTTTCTAAAATGCAATGATATTTTATTATTTAACAAGCATTGAAGTCAAGTTGCTTGTTTTTCTCACACACTATCCTAAGGCGCGGCCCGTATTCTGGATGATTTCCAGACCATTTTAGCTTCTATCAATTCAGAGTGAAAATGGCGTCATTTCATTTTGAAGTGGGGGGGGGGGGCCGGGGGGCGGGTATCCAGTGGGCAGAGCCCCTTGTTGGGGTCGGTCAGGGGAAAGCCCCCTGAAGCCCTAGGGTGTTCCTAACACGTATTTTTGTGGGTAATGTAAAGACAGAGCCCCTTGCATGGTGGGGGTCAGGGGGCGAAGGCCCTAGTGTTTTTTGCATTCTAAGGGTGTTACTAACACGTATTTAAGACAGAGCCCCTTGGTGGCGGTCAGGGGGCGAAGAAGCCGTAGCGTTTTTTCCATTCTAAGGGTGTTCCTAGCACGTATTTTTGTGGGTAATGTGAAGACAGAGCCTGAGCCCTAGGGTTTTTTGCATTCTGAGAGTGTTCCTAGCACGTATTTTTGTGGGTTATGTGAAGACAGAGCCCCTTAGTGGGGGTCAGGAAGCAAATCTCTAGCGTTTTTTGCATTCTAAGGGTGTTCCTAACACGTATTTTTGTGGGTAATGTGAAGAAATTTGCAAATAAATAAAAACTGGGGGGGGGGGGACATTTGATATTGTGTCCCCCACCCTTCAAAACTTGAGGGGGACGTGTCCCCCTGTCCCCCCTCAAATGACGCCCATGACTGGGTAGACCAATTAGTGCTGTGGATAACATGCAATGCAACAATACTTTAAACTAAAATTTCTCGACTTAGATGTTTTAAAGATGGTGGCTTGTGACGGTTATCAATTGATTTTCAACGCCTACTGATAAAATTAAGATTCTGGATCAAATGACCGAAAGTTGTTGATTTGTCATATTTCAAAATGGAATTACCCAGATGGCAATGCGACATTGGGCCAATGCTGGGCCTAAAAAGGTCAGATATTGGGCCAATATCGGCTAACGATGTTGGCCCAATCTTGTTTTGTCCGATGGACCAAGATCGGTCCAACATCGGCTAGAAAGTGTTGGGCCAAGCTTGGGCCAACGTTGAACCGATGTTACATATTCACATCACTCTGAACAGGATACTGGGCCGATATAGGCAGTGGCGTAACCAGAGGGGGGGGGGGGGGGGGGAGGGGGGGGGGGAGTCCTCCCCAGAAAAAATGTCTTCCCCCCCCCCCGCTCGTAATGTAACTTTGCAAAATTTAACCATTTTATGGGTTAGTTTTCAAAATTTTCCCAAATTTGCGCCAAAATGGCGCAAATTTTTGCAGTAATTAAAGGAAAATTTATATTTTTCACCAAAATAGTACCAATTTTTATGAATTTTAGCCAAATTTGGATGATTTTCTACATGAAAAGGTTTGGGGTGTACCTTTTTGTGTCTGAGCAAAAACTCTTTCGCCCCCCCTACAAAACTGTCTTGCCCCTGCTCGCCCCCACAACTGAAAATTTCTGGTTACGCCACTGGATATAGGGCAAGCTCTGGCCAACGTTCAACCGATGTTCCATTTTCACATCACTCTGAACAGCACATGCTAGACCATATGCCTACTGGCCCTGAGTGGACCAGTATTGGTATTACAATATGGTCCAAAGGGCCAAATACTCTGACCAACATTAGGTCAATATTTGCCCAATATTATTTTCTGCTGGAAAGTAATCAGCATCTCTAGCCAACTTCAAAGGGTTTTCAAAGGGAATCCTATACCATTGTACTAGTAGTTAGAGCAATAGCACATCATTATGAGATACCTTATGATGTCGAGAGAGTAATGACTAACGTTTAAGTATGCCTCAAATAATGGACTTACTCTTTCTGAGACGTTCAGTAGAGCCACCTAAATATAGTATATATTTTCGGTGGTGTTTATGTTGTCTGATGGGACTCGCATTGGGCCAACATTGGACAGACATCGGCTTGCCGATTGAAAATTGATCAATTTTTGCCATATTTCCTTGCCTTGGGCCAATATTGGCCCAACGTCGGCTTGCCGATTGCAAATCGATCAATATTTGCTATATTGTCTTGCCTTAGGCCAATATTGGCCCGACGTCGGCTTGCTGATTGCGGTCTTGCCGATGGTTGCCAACGTTGTGCCAATGTCGCATTGTTATCTGGGAAATTTTTGGTGGTATTTGTCGTCGTCCCGCGAGATTGTTCCCTCTGCGATTTATGCATAATTGCATATTACCGCCTTAACTCATGTGTGTTGCATTATGTGAAAGGTTTTCCAAGATCGTAAGATAATTAATTTGCCTGATGTATTCAAACTCACTGTGTGTGCATGCACATTTGAAAAAAAATCTTTAACGTTATACACTGTTATACTGTTGGGCAATTATTTAGCGTTGGTTAAACTATGAACAACCCAATTGTTGGGTAAATAATATTAACCAACTGTTGGTGAATTAGCAACAACTTTTACCCAACAGTTAGGTAATTAGCCAACATTTTACGCAACGTTGGTAATTATTTACCCAGAAGTAGGGTTGTTCATAGTTGAACCAACGTTGGGTAAATTATTTGCCCAACGTTCTAACAGTGTAGTTATATACTTTAATACGCATATATACATGTACAAACTATTATTTTTTTGTTTTTTGTTTACAGCGTGTTATCGGTAAACTAGTAGAGCGATTTGTTACAGCTAAGTCAAATGCTGAAGTGAGTGTAAGCGCCGAAGTTACCATGACTGATGTCCGTAACCTTAAGAATGAACTGCAAGGCCTCAAGTAAGAGACTTTTGATTAATATTTAAGATAATGTAGTTATGTATAGCACTTACGGTTAAACAGTAATTGCTATTCACTTGATTATTTTAAAAGCTAGTATGCTGCTAAGGAACATAAACATACATAATATTGTTTTTTACTTAAAAGTCATAGCCCCTGCAAGGGAAAGAATAAAAATGTTCGTATGTTTCACACAAATAGGTAATGACTTATGGCTTATAATGGAGACTAATTGATTGAACACATAAAAATATTTGTATCCCTTGATAAGGCAATACTAGATCACATGACATAAAAATGTTCCCCTGATATCTGTCGTTCAATCCAAAATGCCATTGAAGCGGATGACTTCATCTCAGCAGTTAATGGGAACGTTTATGAGAGAGAACCTTTTGAGAATTCCAATATTACCTTCAAATTACCTATAACATATATAATTATGTCGAGAATATTTTTATTCTGTATAAAATTAATTTTTTGGCTCTTTATTCAAGCATTGGTGTAAAATATCTGCCCTTGGTGACAAGAGACGGTGAGCCATGCCATTGCCCTCCTTCTATGTCGAGCAATACATATATGTGTGACGGGCAAAAGAAGGCTATAATGGTCACCAGTCACTTTGGACAGATATTTTGCCTTGTCATGAGCATTAAATATTTGAGTTATATGTTTACATATTCCCATGCCTCAATATCTACCGTAACCTAAGAAAATCCTTTTGGATGACATCAAAGTGGTGATTATTTACAGCGAATGTCAAATCAAAAAATGTCATGCATTAGAATAGGGGAACGTGGGGTAATCCCGAACGCGGGGTAACCCCGAACACCGTGATTACAGCAAAACGTGAGAGGGGGAGATTATGTAACTACCATATGGTGTAAGCTACCCGTGGACTGAAACCAAACATAAAGTAACTGAGAAAAACCTCGTATATTCTCGCGAGAATTGCAAAAAACGATTTTTCGCGAAACTCACTTTTTAAACTATAATTTTCTCGGGGATATCGAATATCTAAATGAAGAGGAAGAGCAAGTTTGACTGAGTCTAACAGGTTCAAGAGTTCATCTAGTTGGAAAAAACCAACGATTAGAGAAATATTTTTATATCATATGTTTGAAAATATCCGATTTTCAAAATTTGCTTGGATTGGGGTAATCCCGAACGACCGTTCGCAATATCCCGTTTCCATGGCAACCACTCTCTTAAATTGCCCGATTGGAAATTCCACCCTTCCGAACGATTGATGACAAGAGTCAAACTAAATCGATTGAAATTCCCCTGAAACGAGTGAAAACTTGACGATCAGTTCAATCCAGATTTCAATCATTGTCAAGATTGATTAAATTGTCCAATCAGGTGTAACTTTATTTGTCACATGATCGATACGTCACATAATGCAGACGATATCATTCCGGGATATCATGGCGGGTAAGTTTCATTTTCGATCGTCGCTAGCAGCAGATGCAAGATAGGTGAAACAAGTTCGCCGAGTTTGCGTGATATTTTAACCGTAAATGAAATCCCGGAGTAGGTGATAGTCACCCTGGAAGGTTTGTTAATCTTTTAGTTAGGTTCTCAGTACAATAAGAACTTTTTTATGCTCCAAAAGAGAGGATTTATGTGACTGGCATACATGCGTACCGTGTCATCATGGAATTCAATGCAATGCAGTAACTTATACACGATGTTAAGCTTAACCATTGTAACCGTCGTTTGTTCTATAGTAATGTTCAATGCCAAAGAGTAGCAAAAGTTTGATAAATGATATTTCAGGTACATCATTGACATGTACTGTACTCCCGGGGAGGGTTACTCGAATTTGAGAGTGATAGGGGTGTATATACGGCAGTCACATAAATCCTCTCTTTTGGAGCATACAAATAGTTCTTATTTTACTGAGAACCTAACTAAAAGATTAAAAAACCTTTCAGGGTGAATATCACCTGCTCCGGGATTTCATTTATGGTTAAAATATCATTCACCCTTATATTTCAATCTTCACCCATATATTTCAATCATTCAGATTGAAAGTTTTCAGACGAAAAAACTCTTTTTTTTTCAAACTTTTTAGTTGAACTTCAATCTTTGTAGAGAGTGAGACCATAGTTTCAAAATTTTTAGATTGAAATTGTTCAATCTGCTCGAGTGACATTGTCAATCTACATAGGATTGAACGTTTTCAATTCTTAAAGATTTGTCCCTAATTCGGGACGGCAAAAGATTGAAAAATCAATCTTTTAGATTGAATATTCAATCGGGCTATCGGCGTGACCAATTAAGATGATAAATTTGAAACATTTACTGAGCCTTTCAATATGTATGATTGTTATTTTATTTGTGCTACAAGAAACAGAAAATGAGATTTTTGCTCAATACGGACTTGCTATTGAAAAACCACGTTCGGGATTACCCCAAGCCGCGGGGTAATCCCGAACATCGCCATTTTTTTGATTGGATCAAAACTTCTTTTATATTAAAGTTTAATACTACTACTACAACTAATAATAATAATTGTTAAAATCGTGTGTCTAGGTATAAGGTAATACTTCCATTTTGTATTGGTAAGGTAATCCTTGGTAAACCTTGCTTTACTGTCAACTTATAGGCTCCAATGTAAAGGTGTTCGGGATTACCCCACTTTCCCCTATACATTCATCATATCATGCTTCAAATAAAAATGGAATGCTAGTATTATATGTAAGGACTCCTCGTTGTTATATTTCAAATCAGTGGCGTAGCCAGGTTTTCGAAACTGGGGGGGGGGGGGGCACAATATGAAGATGAACCGACAGAATTGTATTGAGTGCTGTATCGCCGCCCGGCCTGCTCAATTTTACCAACGGACGCTTTTTTTAACCGACGAATTGGTCATTAATGGGGGGGGGGGGCTACGGCCCCCCGGCCCCCCCTCTAGCTACGCCACTGTTTCAAATACACCAGTCTTGGTAAATGAAAGGCTCCTAATTCAAAATGTTACTTATTAAAACAGAATTCCCTTTTTATGATAATTATATTGATCAATATTGTGGATCAAACTACGTAACTTTATTATAATAATATGCTTTTTTTATTTTACCATTTTTCAGGCTTGAAATCTTCCAAAGGCTCTTTGACACAAATCGCAATATCCAGAAGACAACGGACGAAGGGAAGACGCTCTGTGACACATCTAAACAGGCTGGTCAAATTCTGAACCAGGCAGGCGAAATACACAATGACGTCAAAGACATGTTTATGAAAAGCGTCGATGACTTCGAGTCACGTGTTTTATCACACAATGAGTTGATCAAAAAGGAAAAAGTGAAATGGGACGAGATTGAATATCTAGAGGCGCTACCTCCTCTACCCGATTCTCCCCCTCCGAAGTTGTTTTCTAAGATAGTGTTTTCTCTTGGCTCGAAAAAGACTCCCTCAAATGCTGAAAATAAAGAAGTTGATCTCGGACTTGCTGCTAAGAAATATGCTATTACCAAATCTGTCGGGATACAATGCTCATTGCTGGAAGGTGATCAACGTCCAGTGCAGCCTGGTCCAGTGATCAGAAATATTCCTCTTTTTGGGAGACTATTTGAGGGAAAAGAAACGCCAGTGAACCAGGAGTCCATTACAAAACTGTCCACGACTCCTCAATGGCAGCTAAAAGAAACAACAGTCAACAAGGATCACGAACTTCCGACGAAGCTGTCAAATTCTGATACTGTGTCTTATAATAACGCCAGTGGTGATGTTTCAGACACCTATTCTAGTACTGATAGTCTGCTGGTCCAGAAGGATGACATATCATCAACTGTCGGTGATTTTGCGGAGGAGGAGACATTGTCAACCTATAATCCGTTTCAAATGGTACAGTTAAATACACCATCTGTAGATACGAGTGTTTCTTCGAAAGTGGATATACCATCTTTAGTACCGAGTGATTCTTTAGAAGTTAATACACCATCTGAAGTACCGAGTGATTTTTCAAAAGCGAATACAACCAGTCTTGACAATTTCTCGGAATCGGATATACCCTTCGTGGGTACCAACCACTCCGACTCTAACAGCCAGATACACGATACTGAAGAACCTGGTTTTATTGCCAAATTAATCGGTAAATTTTTTAATCCGGGTGTCTCGGGGGCAACGTATGGATCGGCACTAGCACATGTTTCTGATACTTACACACGTATTGACCAAACTGGTGAATCAAGTCAATTTAATGATACTAGTGCAGAGAAACAATACGCTATTGATGCAAACGGCGATGAAAACACCAAACCCGTAGAAACCTATAGCAAAGAAAAAGCCGACCCTGTGGAAACAAACACCATTGATAATGGCGTAGTGCAACCTTCGAGCGACGATAGTGTAACAGAAAGTTCGTCAGCAGACAGCGCATCATTTCAAAGACACCCAAGTATTAGTAGTTCTGGTGAAATCCCAAAACAAAATAATTCAGAAGTAACATCGATTGCCTCAACCGATCGTGTGGAAACAAACACAATTGATAATGGCGTAGTGCAACCTTCGAGCAATAGTAGTGTAAAGGAGGATCAGTCGCAGAATGCCTTTTTAGAAAGTTCGTCAGCAGACAGCGCATCATTTCAAAGACACCCAAGCATTAGTAGCTCTAGTGAAATCCCAAAAGAAAATAATTCGGAAGCAGCATCGATTGCCTCAACCGATGGTAGGCCTATTTACGAACGAGCAGACGGTGATAACCAAACGTCTGCCATTTCTAATGATCAGATTCAAAGAGTTGATAAAACAACACGCAATGGTATTGAATACACTATCAAGGAACAGAATGGCAAAACGTCTGACATATTACTTAGTGATGATTCTTGGGACAGTATTTCGATAAATTCAGCTGATGTTATCTGATTCTATTCTGACAGCCCTTTAATACCATTGCGATTTGCCAAAGCAAAGTTCAATTTTAGGTTTGTTTCATAGTTAAAAGCATTTACGCCGCTTGGGGTGATTTCGGCGGGAAAAAAGGTTTTACTGGTATATAGAACAAATATTAAATACTCTTTTATTCAGGTATGAAAGATATTTACTCTCGATGGTCCTGGGAGCTCCGATAAGTTCCTTTCAGTTGCAAGAATAATGTATTTGGTGCATGTATTTTTCACAAAAGTTGCGCACAAGTATGTTCTTTCAAATAAAACAATAAAAATTGGGGGTCACCAAACTAATTTTCCAGAAAAAATATTAAAATATGGCAACTTTTAGCTTCAAAACACTACTCAGAATATATGCGCATGCGTATTGCGGCACTTACCAACTCGGAAACTAGCGAGTGCTGGTACGCGTGGACGGCGCGTGGACCATACACCTTATACAAAATCTAAGTGCTTATGAACAGTACATTATGTTCGCATTTGTTTAAATATGATACTTTTGTGTGTTTGGTACCTTGTCTAGGGTTTTTGTTTTGATAACACGAGTGTTGGAAAAAATTATTTACAAAAATCATAATTCTTTTAGTATACACGTTATATTATTATATTATTTAACAGTTTTTATCCGTGCATGCATTCTA
>JXSR01S001976.1:17711-34077 GCA_000969725.1 Ophiothrix spiculata
TTACATACAATGGACTCTAAACCTTTATGATGTATTATGTGCATTATTGCACACAATATATTTCATAGCCAAAGACAATTATACTAATTGGATTTTGTTAGATATACTGTTAGTCATGGTAATGGAATCGAACTGTGCCTGTTACATTTGCACTGATTTATTCAATATCTGATTCATTGTGCATATTAAGCTATGTAATATTGTATTTGCACCTAGACACCAGAACAATAAACACATATAATCATCGACGTTAACCTCCAAATTGGGAGGTATAGCACATCACATTGTAGTATAGTACACCATCAAAGTCAAAGAAGAGGTGTCACCGTCCATCTAGTCCTACTATTAAATTGCCATTTTGAAATTAAAAGTGAATGGTATAGATATGAACCTTCAAGAATACTGAAATCAAAATTTTCTTGTTTCATAATTATCTAACCTAATTTTCAAAGGTCCTGAAACATTTACATATTGTCCGTAAAATAAACTATACAACGTGTAATATGCATCAACGCTCAGCGGTGTAAATATTTCATAGCCAAAACCAATTACGTTGATCGGATTTCCTGCGATACGGCTTTTAAATTAGTCGAGGGGATGATATATCAACCTGTTCCTTTCCCATTTATCTTGGCTTAGATGTTGTCAGCTGAGCTTTTATTATGTTAATATTTGCATGCGTGCAATTGTCAAACTTGTGCCAAAGTTAAACATGTTTCACTGTGGCATTTGTACCGTTATAGTTCAATACTAGTAATAAGACGAAACTGAATCCACATGTTATGTGAAATGCCTTGAAGCATAATAAAAAATGTAAAAAACAAACAAATAAACAAATAAATACAGTATGTTGATTATTTATCATTTGCTGCTTACAAGCTTTAATATGTGACAGTTGACATAGAGCATCATTATGGTAACCTTCTCTATTCATATTAAATCAGTGAAAACTATTCCAAAAACGGCGCCATATTCCTCGATGGATATATTGTTTTCGTATCTAAAGATACAAACTGCAACGGTCATTAAAAGACTGAAGTCATTCTTATAAAAGGGTTGCTTTAAAACTCAACCGTCGGTTGTCTGCCGGCTCTGGTCGGATTTTTCGTTTGGCCGTTGGCGATTGCTTATTTCGGTTACACAGGTCAGAACCACACGGATCCGACCGGTTGAGCTTTGAAGCGGCCCCCTTAATTGAGGCGTTACTCTTCCCATATATCAATAATATTTCAAAACATGTCTTGATATGTCATAACCATGCACACGCATATTTTCAAGAAGAACATTTTATGCAATGACTTACCTTACAGTCAATTCCTAAAATATACATACACGGCTATTAAATTTAGTGAAGATGCAGACATATTTTATGCAACTTCATTTTGGACAAAATGAAACATCCCAGCGATAAAATTCGATCCTCAAATACTACCTTCGGTAAAATCTTTCTCAAACACTTTGAAATATGATAACTGCTTATTGTAAGGAATCAACTTATCTACTCCCATAAAAGTGATGTAACATATTGCTTAGGTACCTCACTGAGATTAAGTGCATTGCATGTAAGCTATTTAGGAAAATTATTTTGTAGTCCGCAATGAAAAATAATAAACGATAATTTTATGATCATTGTTATGTTATGTTGATTTTAATCTATATACGTATATATATATAAATATATAAGAAAAATAAAGAAATATGAAGAAAACTATACTGTTGAAGGGTAGCGTAATACATTTAAGAACCTGTATGAACAGCAACTTTAGTTTAATCTTTCTTTATCTTTCTAGCACCTCTTGTGCTTTGTAGCTTCATTTTGTCATCATATTGATATTTACATACAATGGACTCTAAACCTTTATGATGTATTATGTGCATTATTGCACACAATATATTTCATAGCCAAAGACAATTATACTAATTGGATTTGGTTAGATATACTGTTAGTCATGGTAATAGAATCAACCCGTGCCTGTGACATTTGCACTGATTATTTAGTATCTGATCCATTGTGCACATTAAGCTATGTATTATTGTATATGAACCTAGATACCAGAACAAGCAACATAGACATCGACATTAACCTCCAAATTAAAGGTATTCCCATATCACATTGTAGCA
This sequence comes from Ophiothrix spiculata, assembly GCA_000969725.1. NCBI lineage: Eukaryota > Metazoa > Echinodermata > Ophiuroidea > Amphilepidida > Ophiotrichidae > Ophiothrix > Ophiothrix spiculata. The sequence continues at coordinate 19,833 of JXSR01S001976.1, forward strand.
TAGTAAACCATCAAAGTCAAAGAAAAGGTGTTACCGTCCATCTAGTCCTACTATTAAATTGCCATTTTGAAATTAAAGTGTATGATATAGATATGAACCTTCAAGAATACTGAAATTAAAATGTTCATATTAAGTTATAAGTTTTATAATTATCTAACATAATTTTCAAAGGTCCTGAAACATTAACGTATTTTCCGTAAAATAAACTATATAACGTATAATATGCATCGAAGCCCAGCGGTGTAAATATTTCATAGCCAAAACCGATTACGTTGATCGGATTGCCTACGATACAGCTTTTAAATTAGTCGAGGGGATGATATATCAACCTGTTCCTTTAAAATTAGTCGAGGGGATGATATATCAACCTGTTCCTTTCTCATTTATCTTGGCTTAGATAAAGTCAGTTGAGCTTTTATTATGTTAATATTTGTAAACTTGTGCTAAAGTGAAGCATGTTTCACAGAGGCATATGTACCAACTAGTAATTAGACGAAACTGAATCCACATGTTACATGAAATGCCTTGAAGTATAATAAGATATGTAATAAACAAACAAATAAACAAATAACAACAGTATGTTGATTATTGGTGATTTGCTGCTTACAAGCTTTAAAATCTTTCAGTTGGCATGCAGTTTTATCATGGTAACCTCCAAAACTCAGATTAAATCAGTGAGAGCTTTTAAAAACATAGTTGCCATAACAGTACATTATTTTGCCAACGTGCAACATTTTAAGATCGCGTACAACGGGTATCACTGTATCTTTTTTTATTAAACAATACATAAAAACAAAATGCACGTTGGCGGACCGAGGACGTCGTATATTTGGGGGAGGGGGAGTTCAATACTATGGGATTCAGGTCTAGTTGTCGGTAATGCAATGTGCATGTGATGTTTATATACACCATAATCTTTTTTCAGATTTCCTTTAACCCTGGTCTTTCTCCTGCATTTCAATTTAAACCCCGCTGAAATTAAACTAATGTACAGGGGCCTCTTAACCAAAATACTTCTTACTTCTTTCGTGTTGGTTTTTCTTTACTAAAAGACGCCATAAGTTTTGGAAATCGATGGTTCAGCGAATTTGCCTCAAATATAAATATAATTGTTTACACGATAAGCTCAGAATACCTAAGTTATTGTCTATCATTATTATTTTCTGCTTGAAGTTCCAAGACTGCAATTTATCTTATATGAAAACAATTTCTGTATGGGTGATTTGCCTAGAAAACTACCCATGAAATACAAGGATTTGCAACGACATTACAGTATTTATAATGTTTCTTAAATGCTTTTTGTTACTCACATAGAGATCATTACCTTATGTAATGACTCTTTTACTGTCCTTTTCCCATCAGAACTGGCTTTATGTTTGTTATATTTATGAAGAAATTTTATTTCTATTTCTATTTTCTTCAACCATCTGTCATGTACTATATTTAAATTTCAAATGTTTATTTTTAGTTAAATATAAACAACAGAGAAGTACGCAGTAGGCAAATTATCAATCAATTATGAAAGTAGATGATATGCATAGATATATTATTTGTATAGGAGTATCTAAGTACATGTATCATTTAGTTAATTTAGGGATAAAGAAAATGTTACATTATATTCTATTTATGAATATAAAATATTGAATGGAAGGAATAAGGCAGATATGTAAATTTCATGAAAGACTTTTACTATCGAATCTCTACATGAAATGCGATACACATTACTTGCATTTAACATGTCGCCTTTACACTATTCCCTTTCACTCAAGCTTGTCCTCTATCAATGTATACAGAAATGTGCCTTTTGGTCTACTAATGTCATTGACATGACAGAGCGTAAGGTGGAGATATTGAATTCCTATGCAAACATACTTGGATAGAGTAGTACTTGCTTGGAGCCATTGACGACCCTCTGAAGCATTAGCACAGTCTGACGAAGTAACAATTTGCTTGCTGGCTACATAAAGCCATTGCCCGACTGGACTGATTTGTGTAAATGATTAGTATGTTCATTGTGCTCATTGCTTCATCTTCTTCAAATTCTAAATTATTTTAATACCAAAATATTGCTCGCACTTATATCATAACTCTTGTGAAATGTTACGGTTAAAACATGAATGAAAATGGGTAATAATATTGGAGAAAAAACATTCACAACATAGTCAACTTAGAGATACGAAATTTCCCAATAACTTAAAATGATGGGACCAATGCAATGACCTTTGAAACGATAAACCTCTTTAGTGATGATCGTCATATGAAACTGAAAACTATTCTAAAACCTGCACCATGTTCCTCCATAGATTGTTTTCATATGTAAAGATACAAACTGCATCGTCAGTTAAAGACTTAAGTCATTCGTATAAAAGGGTTGCTTTAAGAAATATGTGGGACGTTGGGTGACAGTTGGTAAAAATAGGGGGTCTTTCGGTGAGAACAAGCGAAAAAAATGGATGGTCAATTTGCCTAAAAACTATAATACAAGGATTTGCAACGACATTAACGGATTTATAATCCTTCTCAATGCTTTTTGTTACTCACATAAAGGTTATTACCAGATGTAATGACTTTTCTACGTTTTTCAAATCATGTCTATGTCCTAACCATGCACAGTTACGTATGATCTTGGGAAATAGCATATACTTGTTTTCAAGAAGTACGGTTTACGCAATGACTTACCTTACATTTTAATGCATACATTATATATACACGGCTATTAAATTAAGTGAAGATGCATATATATTATCTGAAACTTATTCGACAAAGTGAAACATCCCAGCGATGAAATTCAATCCTCAAATACTACTTTCGATAAAATCTCCTAAATAGTTTGAAATATGATAACTGCATATTAGGAATCATTTTACCTACAGTCAGAAAAGTGAGGCATATGATAAAAAAAGAAATATGAAGAAAAATACTGTTGAAAGGTAGCGTAATACATTTAAAAGCATGCATGAACAAAAGCAATCATTTATATCTCCATATATTTACCACTCAAGCTTGTCCTCTATTAATGTAGACACAAATGTGCCTTTTGGTCTACTAATGTCATTGACATGACACAGTGTAAGGTGGAGATATTGAATTCCTATACAAACATACTTAGAGAGAGTAGCACTTGCTTGGAGCCATCGACGACCCTCCGAAGCACTAGCAAAGTGTGACGAAGTAACAATTTGCTTGCTTGTTACATGCAGCCATTGCCCGAGTGATTGGTGTGAATGATAAGTATTAAGCTCAAACACATTGTATCATCTTCATTAAGTTCTAAATGATTTTATTACCATAACTCTTGTGAAATGTTACGGTTAAAACATGATTGAAAATGAGTATATTAGAAAAGGAGATAATATTGGAGAAAAAACAATCACGACATAGTCAACTTAGAGATGCTAAATATATCAACACTTTAATATGATGGGACCAATCCGATGACCTTTGACACTGTAAACCTCTTTAGTGATGATCTTTCGTATGAAACTAAAAACTATTCCAAAAACTTAAGCATATTCCTCTATAGATAAATTGTTTTCGTGTGAAAAGATACAAACTGCATCGTCAGTAAAGACTGAAGTCATTCTTATAAAAGGGTTGCTTCAAAACTCAACCGGCGGTTGTCTGCCAGCTCTGATCGGATTTTTGTTTTGGTCGTTGGCGATTGTTTATTTCGGTTACACCGGTCAGAACCACACAGAACCGACCGGTTGAGTTTTGAAGCGGCCCCTTAATTGAGACCTTACTCTATCAATCTATCACTAATATATAAATACACGGCTATTAAATTTAGTAGAGATGCAGACATATTTTATGCAACTTTATTTTGGACAAAGTGAAACATCCCAGCGATGAAATTCGATCCTCAAATATTACTTTCGGTAAAATCTTTCTCAAACACTTTGAAATCTGATAGCTGCATATTGTAAGGAACTTACAACTTATCTACTCCCATACAAGTGATGTACCTCACTGAGATTAAGTGCATTGCATGTAAGCAATTTTGAAAAAAAAAAATCATAGTCCGAAATGAAACATAATAAACGATAATTGTATGATCATTATTATGTTATGTTGATGTTAATCTATATCTAAGAAAAATAAAGAAATATGGAGAAAACTATACTGTTGAAGGTTAACGTTACATTTAAGAACCTGTGTGATTAGTTACTTTAGTTTAATTTTTATTTATTCTGAATAAAACTCTTTCAATACATAAGTACTGGTCTCCCAAGAGGTCCAGATAGCAAAGCACAAAAACAATCATTTATCTGCCACATATATAACCCGGGGGGTACTCAACTTTGAGGTACGCGCCATGTGCCACCAAAAATACCCCGGGTTTTTTTTCTTGTTGGTCATCGAACTTGAAGTTGGTTATATTTGCTAGTCATAGAACCTACTCATGTTTACTTTATTCGTCGGTAAAATAGTAGCTACACTCAATAGTCGAAGCCCGTCGGCAATATAGTAGCTTTACACACAGAAGTAAAAATACAGACTCGGTTATTCTCAATGAATTGAACAGAAACGGGACAGATGTACTTTGTTCATTATCAAATATTACGTATGACGCCATAGATTTAAGTGTTTGAACTCAGATAATGCTGAACGTTGAATCATGTCTTAATAGGAGAAGTGTGACCCTATCTCAGATATGTCAGTGTTATCTTTTAGAACCCCGAGTGTAGTGCGATGAACGGTTTACGTTTACCCAGAATTGCTACTTGTTACTAGCTGTAGCAGGACCAAATTAGTGTGCGTTGTTTAAAATACAGAATCAATGCTCTCTAAAGTTGATTTGTTACCAAAATGAAATAAGGGGAAAAAAACCCTAAAAAAAGCATTTGTCAATTATGTATCTCTTGTGTTTGTAACTTCTATTTGTCATCATATAGATATTTCTGCAACGAAGAAACAACGCAATATGTGTATTGCAAATTGATATTGCAAGCTCTCTTCAACAATTCTTATACAGTAAACTGTAGTATCAAGCATATGTACAAACAGCTTTTTAGCATGAGAGTGGAGTTAAAGGTGTAGGTTCCTATCTTAGCATGTGTGTAATTTACTTTTAACCGACCTAAAACTTTTAACAAACCTTGACCTCTGAAATAAATATTATGACATTTCAACCTCAGCTTGCTTCTTGTTTTCTCTTGAGAGGCAAAAGAAAGTATGCAACCCTGGGGATGAGGCTGTTATGTAAATACAAAAGAAATAGAAAAAAGTTACGTTTCATGCTATATCTCTAAAACTATAACATAATTGGAGGTGAAATTTTGGATTTAGAATCAGAAAAATATGGGTTTTCATTTTGCATCAAAATATACACTACTTCATGTTGAGCACAGGAGGATGAAAATGAGGATCGGAACCTACACCTTTAAGTAAAATTGCAAACTAATAGAATGTATTTGCTATGCTTTATAAATGCGCATACTACATTTTGTGGGGCAGATTTATATATATATATCGACTCTAAACCTTGATGATATAAATTTATGATTTGCATTATTGCTCAGCCGTAACAGATTTCAAGCCGACGACAATTATGCTGATTGAAATGTGTTAGTTATACTGTTAGTCATGGTAATGGCAGCATCCTGCACCTGTGATATTTGCCTTGATTTTTAGTATCAACTTGCTTTTGCTATGTACAAGGGGTTATCAAAACAAATTACACTTTATCCAAAAGGGATGGAGTTATGTCAATGACATTTTGTCAAAATAGTCAGGCGTCTTAATGTACATTATGGTGCCGAAATGGTATCAAAAGTAGTTTTACTTTCTTAACAGGTGGCGATTGGTGTCATCTACCTACTATCAGCTAAACTGCATGGAGGAAATTGAGACATGCGGCGTAATTAAGTCCCTGCATTTGAAGTGTTACAGGGCCAAGTAAATCTTAATGACATGACCAAACTTTAGTTCTGTGATACTATAGTAAAAGGTATGTTTTTTTCTTTCCATTGATACCAAAAGTATAGAAATCAGTTGATGAATGACGTCACAATGACGCAATAAAAGAAAGCCGACCTGAAAATGTTGATTTTCTTTGCTATATAAAAACTGATCTTTTCAATAGCGAGGATCCTACAATAACAGTCTGTGAAGAGTCTGTCAAAAGTGGGAGAAATGTGTTACTTTTGCATTTTGACTATATGCAAAGATGTCTCAAGTATCTTGTAATAAAATTACGTTTATTCTGGGTAAAGTTCAACATTTTTTGATACCCCCTCGTAATATTGCATTTGAACCTACACGTGACTGCACGTTATAAGATTAAAGGTGTAGGATCTTATCAAATTCTCATCCGGACGTATACTGCATTTTGTGATGTCAAACGATTTTCAAATTATAAATCCAAAATTTCTTTATAGGTTTTTGACAAATGGCATAAAAGATGAAATAATTTGGTATAACAACTTTATATTTCAAATGTGTTAACATAACAGCCTCATCTCTGGCGGTGCATACCATCTGTTGCCTCCTTACCTAAAATGCATTTTAGAGGCCAAGATCAATTAGGTTTAAGTAAAATACTAAAATACACATGTTAAAATATTAGCATACACCTTTAAGAAAATATTAAGCGAATATTGTTTTTTCATGTTTTAGATTGATTTTCGATTTTGAAGGCTAAATATTTGCTTAAACCTAGTTTAATAGTGTAAATACAATTACAACTTTATAAGAAAAATATATTGAAATTATTTGCAGCAAAAAACTGTACTGTTTGTTATATATAAATATTCTGAGATCCATTTTTAACGTGTTATTATATTTTGCTTATCCTATTATGTCTTTGTTCTCGATTATCTTTAATCTGTTGCCACATGAGAATAATACAACTCATATTGCAAAACTGCAAATGAACATGAATAGGATGAACTTACTAAGGAACATTTACCCTCGTAACCCTCGTAATAAAGGATGGTTACGACGCCTGATGATTTAAAAATGCAAACGAAACTGGGTATTCTACAACCCATTGTAATACAGTTAACTAACAAAGTCGAAGAATAGGTGTTACCGTACACCTACGGTAAGTTGCCGTTTTGAAAAAAAGTGCATACTGAATTATCTTATATACAATACAATTATCTTATATAACTTTTAATAGGTCTCTACATATCTTAGGGGTGCTCTGGGAAAATGAGCGGAAAGTCGCGAATTTCAAAATTAAGTTTATGACATATTTAAATTATCTATAGTCTCAGCTTTCGAATGATATATAATATGTCACACCTTCTTTCCCAATTCTCCATTTAGAGATTGAAATATTGGCAGTCCAAAAAGAGCCTAAAGTTACTGATTACTATACTGCCGCCCCACGACAGAAGGAAGTATGGGACAGATTCATGTATTAGAGATATGATGCAAAAACTATATTATGTGTCTTTTTGAAAAATTTCTTTAAAATTGTCAAACCTTTTGCTGATTATATTCTGTAGTTTAGTGTATTCTATTAAATTAGTAACAATATTTGATCAATTAAGTTTTAATCCTCTTAAATCAATAAATAATTACTCATTCAGCATGTCCCATACTTCCTTTTGTCATGGGTTCTCAGAGAATCCCCTATTCAAAGTGTGTACAAAATGAAGGAAGCAAATTTTCAACTTGTAATGTTTTCAACTTCTGACTATCTAACCATGGTAAATTTATATTCAACATAAAGGTATTTGTTTAAAGATGTTATTTATGCCAAAAACCACATTTTGAAAATTTTGTCCCATACTTCCTTCTGTCATGGGCGGGCAGTATAGTATATGATAGCAAAATAATTTGACCTTTTGAAACTCGATGTATACTGTATTATTAACATGTATGCATATGTATTTATGTCAAAATACGAAAGTAGACCTTTTCACCATATTTTTACTTCAGATGCCATTTATTCAAAATCTTCATTCACAACTTTCCGCTTATTTTGCCAAAGCAACCCACGTATGGATGTGCATCAAAGCTCAGTGTTGTAAATATTTGATAGCCGAAACCATTTATGTTGATTAGATTTCCTGAGCTTCAAGTTTGAAATAAATGGAGAGTAAGATATATCACTCTGTTCCTTTCTCATTTATCTGTGCTTAGTTGTTGTCGTCTGGGCGTCATTATGTTAATATTTGCGTTTGTTGGTTGCGTGATGTGATTGACATATATGTGACTTTATGAACAAAATATAGCCTTTAGACACACAATTTATCTAAAACTTCCGGTTTAAGTACCGAAATATACCGACGGATGGATTTTTCATGTTTTATTTTTTCACGAACAAACCAAAGCATGCTGACAAAATGACTTTATTTAGTTTGTAGAACTTTAAACTAAATAATTCATCCATAATAAGTTTTAAAAATAATTTTTATTTTCTTTCACCTTAGTGGTATAGTTTCGCCATTTTCTTTCTTTTGTAAGGCAAATTTATCCGAAATAAATGTAAAAATTTAGTCTGTGCAACATTTTTTATTCATATATTCTCGGAAGAACATTATATCTGTTTTCAATTCAAACCCTTAAAATTATGTTGCACTGATGAAATTCTGAGAATTTTGTCTCTTTTAAATGCATGTCGGCTCGTTTATTTTCGATTAGATTCCACGTGGTCTTATCGTGAAAATACGGAAAACTTCGGGTCATGAGGTACAGACTTCGTGTGCAAAAACTGTATCATGTAATTATATTCACCAAGGTTGACGCTTATTCTCTAACACAGACTTTTAAGTGCATTGATTTTAACGTCGTGCTAGCTCCCGTTAGCCTCAGCTGCAAAGAGTCTATAGACATGATAGAGTAAATTGACTCTATTTCGCATCATTAATTATGAATTGTATTACACCGGGTAATGGGGTGTGACAACATATTCAGAACTGGCTATAAATGATGGGATAGTATTAATCATAATTCAAGGGTATGATTTGCTGATATTTATGGCTGCCAAGAGGTGTGATATTATGATCTCAAATAAATTAGTAAACCATAGTGCAACATCATGAAATCAATTTTGGACATTTTCTTGCTCTGACAATATGACATTGTATAAAATCATGATACAATGGGTGCAGTTGATATCATCAGCCCAAGACTTGAAAGTGCGAGGTCCCCGCTGCGCCCCGGGCATTTACAAGGCAAGGGTCATTTAGTCAATGGTAAAATATTGGGTAAGTTAGCACATCTAGGGAAATAAAGGGAGAAGCTTCCAGGGCGGTGTAAGTAGTCTCAGACAATCTTTATCACATTGAAAACAGTGAATAGACTTTATTTATGAATAAAATAACACTGAAAATGAACAACTGCACCAGCGTTATAATTCGTCACGTGAGTGCAAGCAAGTCGTATCTGCAATGGCTGCCCTAAGTTTTTTTTTTATACTTTGTCACAAGAATGTGAAAAATCCATCAAAAATTTCGTGTCTTACGTCAGTGGTTCTTGAAATGGTTCTTCAGGTGACGGTGTCACCTGAAGAACCATTTCAAAATCCACTGACCCAAGATTGGAGATTAGACCTTGGACGAGAAATACTAATTTAGTATTTCTCGTCCCAGGATTAGACAGTGTGCAATCCAAATTTATGACAAGTGGTAGCTATTGCAGATACGACTTTCATGCACTCACATAACGAATTATTTATTCTGTATTCAATTACTTCAATTATTAAACCAAATAGCAAATGAAAATAGAACTAGACATGAAATTAATCAGTATGGGTATTGGGTAATGTGTTTGGGAGACAGGTATCCACTATGTGTGACTGTCCATCTCAAACGAGCCGTAAATGCAGCAAACATCATTTCCCGCTACAGGTGAAAATATTCACAATGCTTCTGCTTACTGCAAAACACCAGCAATTTCAAAGAACAAATGATCGCATATATGAAATATATCTGTATATTTTGAGGACAATCAACAGAAAATATTGGGCTTAATGAATTTTGAACGCGTTGTGCATTTTATTTCTTTAACGGATCATAACTTGACTTCTGGAAATCGAGTGGAGTTCATTGAGGTGTCACTTTAATCCTTGTAACTTGGTCTTTGCAAATATTTAAAAAAGTGAAAATGACAAAAGGCTGTATTTATGGCTAGTTTGGGATGAACGGTCACATATAGTGCCATCTTGAAAGATAGTTAACATAGGACTAATGATGATGTCTCCAATTCCAAAGGGAACAGAACAAGAGAAAACTTGAAAAAGATAACTATAGTGAGGACAACTAAAAGTCAATATGAGGATTTGGTGTTTTATCTTATGTTTTAACATTTAAAATAAACAAAGACTATCAGATTCGGTAAAGACGCACAACCTACTTCATTTTTAACCCTTTCGATCCGATAGAACGCTTGAGCGTTTCCAAAGGAGCTTACGAGAGAACGCTCAGTCGTTCCAATTCATATTGAGTGTAAATTAATTCAGTATGTGTTATATACGCATATATTACAATTCAGGATTGAAGGGGTTAAGGAAAATCTTCCCGACGATAAATATGATCCTCAAATACTGAACTACATGTTCACATTTTGACTTCAGAGTGTTTTGTACGTTTATTCCCCAAGGTTCATACGACGTCACCTCGACGTCTAATCTTGAACTCAAAAATAAAAAGCAGAACGAGTCTTTGACATACAGGTTGTATCAAAATAATTAGTACAATTGTTGCCCTTCCATTTCAATGAAGACAGAAATCTATAACTCCATCTGCAAGAGATATTCATTTATATTTTCTCCTTAAGATATAATTTTACTTTCAAAATTGTCAACATCTAATGTTGAAAGCCCTGTTTGACTTCCAATTTCATGAAGAAAAAACCGTATGAGAAACAATTTTACGTCAATTTGTTTGGCTGTTCCACATAATTGATCATGTGTTAAACACTTACAATTTGGTTATCTTTCTTTGGCATTTAGCTATTTATTACCCATGGCGAGTTTGTAAAAAGAAATAATTTCTTGTAACTGACGTAAACTCCGATTGCGTGCATCAATTATCAACATCTTTTTTAGATGGCAGCTATTGTATTGGTCTTTTTTATATCTGTGAACAAAGTTATGCTAACATTTATAGATTTTGTGTAAAACAATCACAAAGTTGAGTACTAATCATTTTGATACACACTTAATTACAGTAACTCAAAGTAAGTCTTCAACCTAGTTATACGGAAGAAATGTGAACGTATGGTTAATCGTTGTTCAATGGTTGTCAAAGACCAAAAGTGAAAAGAAAGCTTGAGAAGAACACCAAAAGTGAATAGAATGCATAGGAAGCAAAATATTATGTTAAATCCGTTTAACTTTACTTTTTTTTTTGATAGCTACAGTATCGCTCCTCATCCAAGGAGCATCATCAGGCCGTGGATGAGGAGCGATACTGTAGCTATCAGAAAGGTAATTCTAGTTGACCAGATTTAACTATTTTGCTATTTAAAGCAACCCGGATGATTGACAACATTCATAGAAATAATGCTTTAGAAAGGTAGGTTGAAAACTCCCATTGACGCCATCATTAGTCTGAACAATTTAGTGACTTTATTTGAGGGAACGTCTTAATGGGGCGACATTATAATGACAAAAGTATTAGGTTAGGTAAAGACGCGACTGCATTAGTTTGGATGTAAAGGGAAACATGAGAACAATAAATTGTCTAGAAACGCTGTAATTGGGGAAAATCCCCAAAGTGAAGATTTTTATTTGTACAAATACAGGAAACTTTGCTCACCAAGTAAAAATACATTTTATTTCTTTTAAAAACCAATTTACTAAATCAATTTTATTTCAACCATGCATAACTAAATGAATATAACAAGTTTTTAGATACCGTACCTGTTTGAACAGATTCTGTAAAAAATATTAAAGATAACATATATAACATCAGCAGAATAAGTTCTTAGAATCTGGTTATTGTGAATATATCAAATAGTCGAGTACTTGCTCTTTCTTTTAAACTTTCTGATATTATACTTGTCTAATTTCTTTCTATTTATGTTGCATAATTAATATTTGCTCTGCGTGGGATTAGAATATGTTAATGCGACTCATGCAAAAAAAAAAAAAAACAGAGTCAGCCATTAAAAAATGGAAAAAAAATTAGGAAAAAACATTGCCTCAGCAATGTATTTTTGGCGGTAGCATGACACCCGTTTAATAAGATAACAATCCGAAAACCGAAAAATTACTTTAGTCTAATTTCCCTTGTAAGCATTACGTACTATGAATTTGCTTTGTAATCTTAAAATAAAACAACACATTATGAAAACCATCGATAATATGTGTATAATAAAAATTACAAATTGTACTGAAGGTTGTAGTCGGTATACAAAAATATAATCTTTTGTCCTCGTAGAGTTCCACAGGTTCCCAAGATGACCTTATTTGAGACAAAAAATGGGTAAAAATGGGTAACTAATACCCTATCTGAGACCATAAATCTACCATATCCGTTCAAATGAATACCCTATCTGAGACCGTACGCAAATGTGTCAAAATAATTATTTAAAGAAATCATAGGAACACCATTTGTAAGAAGTATTTATGGGTATTTGGAGCACCTTTATTGGCAATTTAAGGCATCATTGTCATTATTTCAACAATTATCTGTGAGAGTGATACCCTATCAGTTACTTAAAAGCCAAATTTGTGACCCTACATGTGAGACTTGCATAAACAATAATATGCTCAAAATTACTAAAAAAATAAAATAGATAAAAAGAAATACAATTATGATGCAAAAGCTTTTGTCTTCAGTGTAATCGTTGGTAGCAATTCTAAACAGATTACTATAAGAGTAGTAGTAAGAGAGTTAATTTGAGGCTATCACTTCATATATGATCAAACACGTTTGTCATCACGCTACAGTAGGTTATAATCAGTCAATTTCCCAGCCTTCTCCCTTAGGGTGTTTTTCGTTTATAAATTTATCAACAAGTGTAATAAGTGGAAAGTCACGATTGTTTGATAGAGTTTCGTGTTAAAGCAGGATTACTATTTGATAGCATTGCATTTTACTCTTGAAAATTATTCTATATGTATTGATTAAATAAAAAATGCGTGTTCTCAAAGAAAGTGTCTGAAAATGTTATTCGTCAAATCGTGAATTATTTAAAAAATGAATGGCGCAATCATGCCGACCTCCTTTGTGGTATTTTGTTCTAATACATTGTATAATGTTAAATTTATCTAGAATATTTCAGGAAAAAAAGTAATATGAATTATCTAAAAGATTCGTCAGGTAACGTTCACAAATATTAGTAAATGACCGTAAATTGTATTATTGTTTTGTAACCAAAAGTCCTTTTGTTATTCAAATAACCATATGTATAGCACAAGTATTAATCCTTTCTCCAGCTATGTATTTTTTCGAGAAATGATTTCTTCTGTCTTCTGTACAATATTTGTTATAACAGAGATATATAAAAGTAGTAACAAACTTGTCATTTTCTGTTAAATTTATTTATCTTTAATTTTTTAACGGGACTAGTCCCGGGGCACTTGTATCTCAAAAATGACAGATTTTATCAAACGCACTTGAATCATTGCACCAACAAAATACTCTTTCAAGTATGTGAATACATTTGCAAACTTTATTGATAGTAACGTATTTTTATTCCCATTAATTTAAAAAAAACCTATAAATATATATACTAGAAATAAAAAACGTATCATTAATAAGTAAGGATAAAAAATGAAGCCTTTTTGTTTTTGAATCCACATTCATTTTTAGTATGTATGTACACGTATTTCAATAACTGTTAAAATCCTATACTGATCAAATGTCACGCAAGTACAACTTTTAATTCATCTCTAATACTGAATGTCATCTTTTGTCTGAATTACCCCTTAATTGTTATTAAAAAGTGAGTTTCGCTATAATTTGATCAGATATTTCTTCAAGGTCATGTAGGATATTAAAATGACTCGGTGGCAACCGTTGCTGTGTTCATAGAATGTTACATAACGGGCTTTGCCTTTGTCTTCCTCTTCCTCCTCATTCCGTCGTCACCGTAGCTCATCGTCATTGTCATCATCATCATCCTCGTCCTCGTCCTTTTCGTCCTCCTAATCCTCCTTTTCTTTCTCGTCCTCCTCCTCCCCCTCCTCGTCCTCCTCCTCCTCCTTTTCCTTCTCGTCCTCGTCCTCCTCCTCTTCATACTCGTCCTTTTCCTCTTCCTCCTCCTCTTCCTCCTCCAAGAATCATCAACTCAAAACTTTGTTCAATTATAAATATGCTGAAATCCGATGATATTTACCACC
>JXSR01S001976.1:40328-53296 GCA_000969725.1 Ophiothrix spiculata
TATATTGATGGCATTGTGTTGAAGGTTGGCCGTGTTCTTGTTCACATTTGTATGCTTGTATTTCATGTTTTCTATATTTGGTATATTATGTAATTTTGTTGTACTTTATCTCTGGCATATCCGAATAATAAACAAACAAACACACAAACAAACAAACTGAGGGTAGTAAGATGATGCCCCTCCCCTGTTAGGAAAAGACGCCATTTAAAAAAAATCCGCATATTATGGACCTGGAACTTACAGCATATATATTAGAAACATAATCTTTCTTTCCCAGTATCTATAATTCATCAATTGTTTGACACCAGTGGGTGGAATAATTTGACAAATCACTTATAAAGTAAAAACAATGATATAAGTTCATACACTCGTAAAAGAAAAGAGTGAGCGGTCACTCTTTCTTAGAGTAATTTTTTTTTCACTCCAAAAGAGTGACATTTCAATCTTTTAGAGTGCCAAAAGAGTGACATTTCACTCTTTTCGAGTGAAATCGAACGACTCTTAAAGAGTGAAATGTCACTCTTATAGAGTTATAATTCACTCTTTGAGGGAGTGAAAATTGCCACTCTTTTAAAGATTGGTCACTGACAGAGCGGTGTCAGTGACCAATCTTTAAAAGAGTGGCAATTTTCACACCCTCAAAGAGTGAACTATAACTCTATAAGAGTAACATGTCACTCTTTAAGTGTGAAACCCCGTTCAATTTCACTCGAAAAGAGTGATATGTCACTCTTTTGGAGTGAAAAAAATCACTCTAAGAAATAGTGACCGCTCACTCTTTTCATTTTAAGAGTGAATATACTTCTGTATTCGTGTATAGCGAAATAATACTTACGCTCACCATCGTTGATGATCATTAAGCTGGCAACCCCCCCCCCCCCAAAAAAAAAAAAAAAATGTTATCACACTATCCTGTATTATCGTTCCATTAATAGTATTAACTAGTCAATAAATGTGTACTATACGTAATGTCAATGTGAAAGATGCATAATGATTATAATTTTGATAATTGGGGAAATGTGGATATATCATAAATAATTCTTGGTATTTTTGTTCTATTTTTCTTCTTTGCCTACGCCAAATCATGTCCTGTTTTGGTAACTAAACAGGTTAGTCCTTTCACACTTGTTTTTATTGTTTAAGATTGATTAGAAAATGAACGATGAAGTTTGTCTTCCGATATAGGGTTTTATTCATAAAGCTATTTAAAGATCATTCTTAAATAAAACTTTCAAAAGTTATTTCAGACCAAGAACATTTTTTATGTGTTCAACTTGGAAGTGATCAAATCTTCCTATTTAAGTCCAATTTAGTTGAATGAATAAACATTTCTGCTTTTTTTTCCTGTGCAGATGAAGCTATGGGTAATTGACCTTTGACCTATTATAGTCAAATTATGTTCGGATTTATAATAGTTAAGAACATTCCTAATAAAAATTTGAACGTTTCTACTTTGTTTTAAATTTTCTTAAAAGGTTTGGTATGGGCATTACATCGCCTGATAACATTTATCATCCAAAGTCACTCTTGGAAATGGCAGTCAGTAATATTTGTAGATTTAAGAATGATTATTGTTCTGCAAACCAACTTAAGAATATTCTTAAATCTTAATGAAATAGAGCCCAGGACTGGTCCCATTATCCCGTCCTAGAGAACATCAAGGTTGTTTTTTGAAAAACAAACAATAAAAACAGTATTTTACATTATATCATTAATTAGAAATTTTAGGCACTTCATTGGTTTATTGACATTTGATAGCAGTTTTTCATGACCCTTAGATATCTTCTTGTGTTTTGGGTATAGGATGATAACTTACCAAGATCGCTGTATCAAAAATAACTGGCTGATTTTTTTCGTACATTTACCATTTTGTTCCTGATTTATTAAGCTTTAATGTGATATATTTTGTGAACTCAAAAGACCAAAGGGTAAGCCTGACTAGGTACATTTTGTAACAAGACCCCGATCAGCTCATTCGGATTTCCCACGCTATTTCAGGTGTAAATTTCCTGTGCCAAGGAGTTTCGACATACCCACTTTCATTGGCCCACCACTCTCGCATCCTTTAAGCTATCAACTTTGTACACACATGTCAATCAAGATCATGAAATTCTTGTTCTCATGACACCATACTAATAAGCATACAATAAATCAAAGGACCTGATCGAGTCCATCGAAAAAACACGTAAGACACACCCAAAATGCCTGGTTAAACCTGGTTAAAGATCTCCGACTTGGTTAAGCAATGCAAAGGTCGCGGTGTAGCCTACAGTGGGCGATAACTGCAATATGTGTTTGTCAATTTAACCTGGTTTATTTCGCGTAACAGGTGAAAATGCATGTTAAGGTCGTAATTTGCCAAAATTGTTTTTTGACAGATTAACAATGCTGCTGCTTAGTGCAAAACAACAGCAATTTCAAAAAGCAAATGATCGC
Organism: Ophiothrix spiculata; assembly: GCA_000969725.1. Classification (NCBI taxonomy): domain Eukaryota; kingdom Metazoa; phylum Echinodermata; class Ophiuroidea; order Amphilepidida; family Ophiotrichidae; genus Ophiothrix; species Ophiothrix spiculata. Next base: position 42,765 of record JXSR01S001976.1, read on the forward strand.
ATATATGAAATATATCTGTATATTTTGAGGGCAATCAACAGAAAATATCGGGCTTAATGATTGTTGAACGCGTTGTGCATTTTATTTCTTTAACGGATCATAACTTGACTTCTGGAAATCGAGTGGAGTTCATTGAGGTGTCACTTTAATCCTTATAACTTGGTCTTTGCAAATATTTAAAAAAAGTGAAAATGACAAGAGGCTGTATTTACGGCTGGTTTTGGATAGTGCATTGAGTGACATCTTGAAAAAACGTTAACATAGGTTTGATGATGTCCCCAATCCCAAAGGGAACAGAACAGGAGAAAACTGGAAAAAGACCATTATAGTGAGGACAACTAAAAGTCAATATGATGATTTGATGTTTTACCCTATGTTGTAACATTTAAAATAAACAAAGACTATCAGATTCGGTCAAGACGCACAACCTACTTCATTTTTAATGAGAACCTTCCCGACGATAAATGTGATCCTCAAATACTGAACTACATGTTCACATGTTGACTTCTGAGTGTTTTGTACGTTTATTTGACAAGGTTCATATGACGACACCTCGACGTCTAATCTTGGAGTTGCAAATAAAGTGCAGAACGAGTCTTTGAAATATTATATTAACTCAAAGCAAATCTTTTTTTATATATGGAAGGAATGTGAACGTAAGGTTAATCGTTGTTAAACGGTTGTCAAAGACCAAAAGTGAATAGAAAGCTTGAGAAGAAACCAAAAGTGAATAGAATGCATAGGAATCAAAATATTATGTTAAATCCGTTCAACTTTACTTTTTTTTTGATAGCTACAGTATCGCTCCTCATCCAAGGAGCATCATGAGGCCGTGGAGGAGAAGCGATACTGTAGCTATCAGAAAGGTAATTCTAGTTGACCAGATTTAACATATTTTGCTATTTAAAACAACCTGGTTGATTGACAACACTCATAGAAATAATGCTTTAGAAGAGTAGGTTCAAAATTCCCATTGACGCCATGTAGTCTGAACAATTTAGTAACTTTATTTGAGTGAACGTCTTAATGGGGCGACATTACAATGACAAAATTATTAGGTTAGGTAAAGACGCGACTGCAATAGTTTGGATGTAAAGGGAAACAAGAGAACAATAAATTGTCTAGAAACACCGTAATTGGGGAAAATCCCCAAAGTGAAAACTTTTTATTTGTGCAGATGTGCCTTCTGGTCTACTATGTCATTGACATGACAGAGCGTAAGGTGGAGATATTGAATTCCTATACAAACACACGTTGATAGAGTAGCACTTGCCATCGTCGACCATCCGAAGCGCTAGAAAAGTGTGGAGGAGTAACAATTTGCTTGCTTGTTACATGCAGGCATTGCCCAAGTGATTGGTGTGAATGATAAGTATTAAGCTCAAACACATTGCATCATCTTCATTAAGTTCTAAATGATTTTATTACCAAAATGTTACTCAGATTTTTATTATAACCCCTGTGAAATGTTACGCAGTGAGCAAATTGAAGATACAAACATAATATTATTTGTATAATGACTAATATGTATAGAAGTTTCTAAGTATGTTTTAGTTAAAAAAAATGTAACATAACGTTTTATGTACAAATATAAAAATGTTTAATGTTAGGAATGAGGCGAAAATGTAAATTTCATGAAAGACTGTTACTATTGAATCTCTACATGAAATGCGATACTTGTATTTAATTTGTTGCTTTTCCACTTTTCCCTTTCACTCAAGCTTGTCCTCTATTAATGTAGACAAAAATGTGCCTTCTGGTTTACTAATGTCATTGACATGACAGAGCGTAAGGTGGGGATACTGAAATCCTATACAAACACACTTGAATAGAGTAGCACTTGCTTGGAGCCATCGACGACCCTCTGAAGCATTAGAAAAGTGTGACGAAGTAACAATTTGCTTGCTTGTTACATGCAGTCATTGCCCGACTGACTGATTGATGTAAATGATTAGTATGTTCATTCATCGTGCTCATTGATTCATCTTCTTCAAATTCTAAATGACTTTAATACCACAATATTGCTTGCTCTTATATCATAACCCTTGTGAAGTGTTACGGTTAAAACATGAATGAAAATGCGTAATAATATTGGAGAAAAAGCAATCACAACATAGTCAACTTAACTTAGAGATACTAAATATCTCAACAATTTAAGATGGTGGGGCCAATCCAATGACCTTTGAAACTGTAAATCTTTTTAATGATGATCTTTCATATGAAACTGAAAACTATTCCAAAAACTGCACCATATTCCTCTCTATATATTTTGTTTTCGTATGTAGCGATACAAACTGCATCGTCAGTAAAGACTAAAGTCATTCTGATAAAAGGACTGCTTCAAAACGTAACCGTCGGTTGTCTGCCAGCTCTGGTCGGAATTTTGTTTTGGTTGGCGATTGTTTATTTCAGTTACACCGGTCAGAACCACACAGACCGACCGGTTGAGTTTTGTAGGGTCCCCTTTAATTGAAGCGTTACTCTTTCCATATATCACTAATTATGTTCACTTTAAGACGATATGTTTTTCAAAACTTGTCTATGTCCTTACCATGCACAGTTACGTATGATCTTGGGAAATATCACACGCACATTTTCAAGAAGAACATTTTATGCAATGAATTCCCTTACATTTAATTCCTAAAATATATATACACGGCTATTAAATTTAGTGAAGATGGAGACATATTTTATGCAACTTCATTTTGGACAAAGTGAAACATCCCAGCGATGAAATTCGATCCTTAAATACTACTTTCGATAAATTTATTCTCAAACACTTTGAAATCTGATAACTGAGGAACTTACAGCTTATCTTCTCCCATAAAAGTGATGTAACATATTGCTTAGGTACCTCACTAAGATTAAGTGTATTGTATGTAAGCAATTTTGAAAAAATATTTTATAAGAAAAATAAGGAAATTTGAAGAAAACTATACTGTTGAAGGTTAGCGTTATAATGTACAGTTACGAACCTGTATGAACAGTTACTTTAGTTTAGTCTTTCTTTATTCTGTATAAAATTCTTTCAATACATAAGTACTGGTCTCCCAAGCGGTCCAGATAGCAAAACACAAAAACAATCATTTATCTCCCCGCATATTTAACCCGGGGTACTCAACTTTGAGGTACGCGCCATGTGCCATTAAAAGACCCCGCTTGTATGCGCTCACTCTCACTGAAAGACCTCTTATTTCTACCAACTGCCAATTAATGACCCTGTTTATTTGTAATTCCTTGTCACTAGAACAACCTTTGTCTCTCAAAGACACACAATTTTCTAAATTTGAATTTTTAAAAATTTGGCAAAAAATAAAATTGTAAAATTTTGGCCATTTTGACCAGGTAAGAAACCACCTTTTTGTGAGGTTTGCCCAAAGACCTTTTTAACCCAATTTGTCCCTCGTACGTCACATTCAGATTTGAGTGCCCCAAGATATGTTACTGGTCTACGTAGTATACGATTAGCAGCGAAAAATGACGCAGCAAAACACTACATATCGTAAAAAGGTTTTCTACCTCTTAATCTATTCCAACTGCAATAAAACCATTAAAATGCATTACCCATTTCAAAAATTATGCAAATAGCAATTTACATATTTATGAAATTATTGTACAATATTATAGCTTAAAGTAGTTTTTGTTAAAGAACACTATTCAATACTTTCAATACGGCATTAGAATGAGAAATATTGTTACTGTTTGCACGAACTATTGATCATTAAAAACATTGCCGAAGATGAGATTCTTTTTTTATAATAAGCAATTATATAGTTTACCTATTCTAAACACTTTCTCTTATATCAAAATATGGTTGCTGCTTTCTTTCTGCTCTTCTTTTAAGGGAGGTTGGATTACGATTTCTGTAAATTTGGTTTGATCATAACTTGAAAACTAATAAAGTAAACTATACAAAAGTATACATTTTTAGAAAGGGAATTTCACAAAGCATCTATTAAAAGCATTGGGTTCTTTATTTAAGAACTCAAATATAAAAAATCACAAAAAATGAGTTATTTTGCCAAAACTTTTCGAACAAGCCTAGAAAAATATTATTCAGCCAAAATGTCCAAAAATTAGTATAAGGCATCTATGTTGATGGTTCTGGAGAACGTTTGTTTTTCAATTTTTTTTATTAAAACCCATGGATTTAAAAATGTTGGTCCAAAAAGACCAACAATCCTTTTTTATGAAGACAAAATGTGATTTTCTAATGCATTCTTGGAACCTTCGGGCCATTTTGTGTACATTTATGTAGATTACATTAACAGTTATGATAAATAATTTTTAGGGATTGTGAGGCTGCGTTCGTTTTTGTACTCCTTGATTTCCCTTGCGCGCCTTACTTTTCTGTTGATTTTTAAATTATTTAGTTGGTGTAATTATTGAGAAGAAGAAAAAAGAAATGAAGCCGTATTAGCGTCTTCATAAAACAACAATATTAGGTATGGTCATATACCTTGATGCTGGTCTTAAAACTTGCCAGTCATTGCACCTATGCACGTTTACTTTATTCGAAGCCCGTCGGCAAGATAGTAGCTACTCTCAAAAGTCGTAGCCCGTCGGCAAGATAGTATAGCTTGACACACAAAAGTAAAAATACAAACAAAGCATTTTTCATGGCAGTCGTTTTGATGTTATCTAGAATAACCACGACTGGGTTGTTCTACAGGAATTGAGAGGAAACGGGACAGATGTACTTTTGTTCATTATCCAGCATTACGAATGTCGCCATAGATTTAAGTGTTTGAACTCAGATAATGCTGAACGTTGAACCATGTCTTAATAGGAGAAGTGCGACCTTATCTTAGATCTGTCATCAATATTAGCTTCCACAAGCCTGACTGTAGTGCGATGAAGGGTTTACAGTTAGCTAGTATTTCAACTTGTTACTGGTGGCATGTCATTAGGTGGGTATGCTAAAAAGGTGGTGTTGTTACATTTTTTCATGGGTTCTCGAACTTAATTTGATGTAAATTCACTATTCCTTAGCCTATGGACTTGTTTAATGTTTCATTTTAAAGCTTACACTTTCTGCTATTTGTGGTATTAATTTGGACTTTATGGGTTACATAATTTAAGAGAAACAATGGTTTGAACTTGACAGTACAAGGGTGGTGGTGCCTAAGGATGCGGTGCCTAAGGATGCGGTATATAGCCAAATTGAGGAAATCACCATTTCGGAAGGTTTGACACTGCTGGAACATATATAAATAGATTCTGTGACCTCAAATACATATAAATAGTCACCAACATGGCAAAAATGTGGTATATAAATACAGTAATTGGCAAATTTATCATTTTAGACCCTCTTCAGACCCATCCACCCCCTCATATCAGTTTTTTAGGCAGTACCTTCTCATTTTTTGTCCGATTTTGACAAATTTGGTGTCAAAATGTTCAGGGGATCAAGCTGCATCAAATAAAAGTTGGACAGAATGATTTGAAACATCACTATTTTTCTCCCCTTGTATAGCCCCCTCTAATTAATTGAAGGTCATTAACACCAAGACCCTAAGGGTTCTGTTTCAAGTTTAATGCATCAAAGTAACTATCAAAGTGTTTAAAACATATCCTGAAAAAATTAACTGTTTACCATTAATCATTCCAATTTATGACTTGTTTTAGTAAAAACAGGCAATTTTGAGAAAAACGTGTTTCAAAATTACAGTTTGCATTGCCGTCTATTGAGTAATTAACCATTAATAAGATCATCTTGCCAAAACAAAAGGGATATTTGGCAAAAAAAGTTACTTGAATTGAAAGAGATCAATAATATTGACATCATATCAAAAAGTTGATTTTTTAAACCATTTTGACCATGTAACTCATTTTTGACCCACCTCATGAAATGCCACCTACTACTAGCTGTAGCAGGACCAAATTATTGTGCGTTCTAGAAAAACATAATGCTCTCTAAAGCTGATTTGATAACAAAAAGTGAAATATAATAACAGGATAATGCTTATAATTTGTTAATATATATACTAATGAAGTACAGGAATACACTAAATATGTAAAAAGTAACATAATGATTTAGGTAAATAAACAAAAGCAAAAACAAAATAAGGAAAAAAAAAACCTGAAAAAATCGTTTGTCTATTATTGTGTATCTATTGTGTTTGTAACTTCTTTTTGTCATCATATATTTATTTCTGCTCAACGAAGTAAAAACGCAGTACGTGTATTGCAGATTAATATTGCAAGCTCCCTTCAAAAAATCTTGTAGATACTGCTTTAATGTATGCTCATTTGTACAAAGTATCAAGCATATGTACAAACAGCTTTTTAGCATGAGAGTGAAGTTAAAGGTGTAGGTTCCTATCTTAGCATGTGTGTAATTCACTTTTAACCGACCTAAAACTTTTAACTAACCTTGACCTCTGAAATGCATATTATGAAATTTCAACCTCAGCTTTCTTCATGTTTTCTCTTGAGAGGCAACAGAAAGTATGCAACCCTGGGGATGAGGCTGTTATGTAAATAAAAACGAAATAGAAAAAAGTTACATTTCATGCTATATCTCTGAAACTATAAAAAAGTGGAGGTGAAATTTTAGAATCAGACAAATATGGGTTTTCATATGGCATCAAAATATACACTACTTCATGTTGAGCATAGGGGGATGAGAATGTGATCGGAACCTACACCTTTAAGTAAAATTGCAAACTATTATAGAATGTATTTGCTATGCTTTATAAATGCACATACTACATTTTGTGGGTCAGATTTATATATATATCTACTCTAAATCTTGATGATATAAATTTATGATGTGCATAATTGCTCAGCCGTAAAAGATTTCAAGCAGACGACAATTATGCTGATTGGAATTTGTTAGATATACTGTTAGTCATGGTAATGGCATCATTCTGCACCTGTGATATTTGCCTTGATTTATATAGTATTTGCTTGCTTGTGCTATGTAATATATGACCATCCATACCAAACCAACCGTAAGTGCAGCCTCTTGCCATTTTAATTTTTTTTAATATTTGTAAAGACCATGTAATAAGGATTAAGTTGACAACTCAATGAACTTCATTCGATTTCCAGAAGTCAAGTTATGGCCCATCAACGTTTGCCAGGTAGTAAAATGTATAACTGAGATAAACGCGTTCAAAGATCAGAAAGCCCTATGTTTTCTGTTGATTGTTCTCTAAATATACAGATATGTTTCCGATCATTGTCTTGAATTGAAACTTTGCTGATGCTTTAAAATGAGCACAAGAATTGTGAAAGTGTCAAAAAATCAATTTCGGCAAATAACGATCTTGACGTGTATTTTCACGTTTAGTGCAAAATAAAGTTTGCTGCATTTACGGCTCGTTTGAGATGGATGGTCACATATTGTATTTAAACCTAGACGTGACTACAAGCAAGATATACACGTATGAGTTAAGCAACAGATTAAAGGTGAAGAATCCGCATCTTTCGATATCAAATGTAAGCCCGTGTTTTTCAAATTTAAATCCAAATTTCTTTATGGCTTAAAATATAAAATCAGTTAGTAAAACTATTATTCATTTAATGTATTAACATAACAGCCTCAACCCTAGAGTTGCACACTTTCAGTTGCCTCCTGACCTAGAGTTAAACCTCATTTCAGAGGCCAAGGTCAATTAGGTAAAAGAAAAATACTAAAATACACATGTTACAATATGAGCCTCCACCTTTAAGAATATATTAAGAAAATATTGCGTTTTTCATATTTCTGAGTGATTTTCAATTTTGAAGTCTAAATATTTACTCAAACTGTGTAAATACCATTACAACTTTATAAGAAAAATAAATTGAAATGATTTGCAACAAAAAATGTTATGTTTGTTATATATAGATATTCTGAGATCCATTTTGGACGTGTTTATTATATTTTCCTACCCTATATTATTTTGTTCACAGTTATCTTAATTTCGAAAATAATAAAACTCATATTGCAGAAATGCAAATGAACATGAATAGGATTGACTAAGGAACATTAACCCTGGTAACACTCATAATAAAGGATGGTTATGATGCCTGATGATTTAAAAACGCAAACCAAACTGGGTATTCTACATCCCATTGTAATACAGTAAACTAACAAAGTCTAAGAATTAGGTGTTACTGTCCAACTACAGTAAGTTAACGTTTTGAAAAAAAAGTGCATACTAAACAGGGGAACAATCGTTCTGCTTTACAATTACACTGCTGCTCTAAAGTATTTCCGCACAAAACCTTTATTCAGCCATATCTCAAAAGGCGTTTATCCGATTTTCTTCATTTTTTGACAAAGTCTATATTGTATAATTATCACATAAAAAATTGAATTTATATATATTTCTGCGCATTTCTTTTAAAACTTACAACCGGAAAATATTTTATCCTGTTACAAGGTAATAATGAGGTTATGAAAAATTGATTAGTTACTTAGTAATGAGATTTGTACTTGTGGTGTATTTGTATATGGTCCATGAAATCAGCCATTTATATAGCAATGGAAGATCAAACATTGTGCGGAAATACTTGAGAGCGCGAGTGTATCTTACATAATTTTTAATAAATTTTCAAATTATAAATCCAAAATTTCTTCAAGGCTTAAAATATAAAATCAATTGTAAAACTATTTCATATTTTTAATGTGTTAACATAACAGCCTCATCCCTAGAGTTGCACACTTACTGTTGCCTCCTTACCTAGAGTTAAACCTCATTTCAGAGGCCAAGGTCAATTAGGTAAAAATACTAAAATACACATGTTACAATAACAGCCTTCACCTTTAAGAATATATTAAGTGAATATTGCGGTTTTTTCATATTTCAGAGTGATTTTCGATTTTGAGGTCTAAATATTTGCCCAAACCTATTCTAATTGTGTAAATACCATTACAACTTTATAAGAAAAATATATTGAAATGATTTGCAGCAAAAACTGTTATGTTTGTTATATATAAATATTCTGAGATCCAGTTTTGACGCGTTATTATATTTTGCTTATCCTATATGTCTTTGTTCTCGGTTATCTTTAGTCTGTTACCATTTGAGAATAATACAACTCACATTGCAAAACTGCAAATGAACATGATAGGATGAACTAAGGAGCATTAATCCTCGTAACCCTCGTAATAGAGGATGGTCACGACGCCTGATGATTTAAAAACGCAAACGAAACTGGGTATTCTACATCATTGTAATGCAGTAAACTAACAAAGTCCCAGTCCAAGAATAGGTGTTACCGTCCATATACAGTAGGTTGCTGTTTTGCAAAAAGTGCATACTAAACAAAACAGGGGAGCAATAGTCCTGCTTTACAATTACACTGCTGCTCTAAAGTATTTCCGGACAAAACCTTTATTCAGCCATATCTCAAAAGGCGTTTATCCGATTTTCCTCATTTTTTGACAGAGTCTATATTGTATAATTATCGAAGAAACTATTCCGGAATTGCATTCATTGCATTTGAAAATATGGCATGTAATACATATTTTCGTCTGAACATAAAACATTGAATTTATATACATTTCTGCGCATTTGTTTTTAAAACTTACAACCTGAAAATATTTTATCCTGTTACAAGGTAATAATGAGGTTATGAAAAATTGATTAGTTACATAGTAATGAGATTTGTACTTGTGGTGTATTTGTATATGGTCCATGAAATCAGCCATTTATTATATAGCAATGGAAGACCAAACATTGTGCGGAAATACTTGAGAGCGCGAGTGTATCTTACATATTTTTTTTTAAATATAGGTCTCTGACTATATATTTGAGGGTGCTCTGGCAAAATGAGCGGAAAGTCACGAATTTCAAAATTAAGTTTCTGACATATTTAAATTCTCTTTAATCTCTGCTTTCGAATGATATATAAAATGTCACACCTTCTTTCTCAATTCTCTTTTTAAAGATTGAAATACTGGCAGTCCAAAAAGAGCCTAAAGCTACTGATTACTATAGTTTATGATAGCAAATTAATTTGACCTTTTGAAACTCGATGCATACTTAACCCTCGTCTACCCAGGGGGGGGGGGGGGGGTTGCAACTACCCCTAAGGTTTTTCCCCGATGCATAAAAACGCAAAAGCAACCGACCCCAGGCATTTGGGCTTTTATATCTTTTGCGGTCATTTTGATGAAAAAATTAGGGGGGTACCACCTAAGGTGGGGTTAGGGTAAGCTGTCAATGTTGGGTGTATGGTGGGGGTGGTTGGTGAAGCCCAAGAAAATTTTAAGTCGCTATTATGAAAACTATATGTATGCTATGAAGCTGAAACTTGCAGGTTATGGTAGAATTATCATTCCCCTTCTTTAATAGCAAAAAACCCGACGAAATTCTGTTATTTAGAACTTTTATAGCAAAATTTTGATTTTGGTGGCCATTTTTTGCCAAAATCCCGATTTTTTAACCTGAAAGACCTTTATGACGTCATAATTACGTAACGCCTTGGCCGATTTTTGTGATCTTGGTATCGTTGGATAGAGGAGGACCATACCTATATATTAATTGCAAAACCAAGTTTATAGGGGGTTCCGTTCAAAAAATTTAGAGGGGTTG
>JXSR01S001976.1:91695-107487 GCA_000969725.1 Ophiothrix spiculata
GTAAAGCCACCTATCATTAAACTCAGTCGGGCGCCGAATTGTTTCTCCCATAATGTTGCTGTTAAGCCTAAAATATCAAAATTGTCTTTTTAGCGTTAAAATAAATTTAACTAATAAGTAAATAAAACATGGGAAGTAAAATGAAATATCAAAGTTAGTAGTTGCTTCAAATATTAACCGGCGGTGGACCACCAGGAACTGGCGATTGTTGGCAATTGTCATTGTTACCATTTGTTGATCGTTCGTTTTTTATAGAATGACCGTCTTTGGTTAAATGTAGAGTGAAAGGACGCTTAGCATGTCACATGCACAAATGTTCGCAATGGAAATAAACTATTAAATTGAAAATAATAAGAGTAAAAAATGCAAGAAATTTGAAAGTAACCGATAGTTTAGCCAATTAATCGAATTTAACGGAACTCTTTTCCATTGAATGTTACAGGGGTCACTGAACTTAAAAAAACTTATCCTTTTTAAGGGAGATTAAGTTGAATCATATAGTTTGGTGCTACAATCAAAGAGTCAAATGCTTGAATTTTTAGAATAATTATTTCCATAGTAATGATACAAATCAGAAGCGCATGGGCATAGCTACAAAAGCCTGATCAAAATTTGACCAACAACGGCCATTGTACGAAAACAAAAGATCAAACTTTTACCAAAATTAAGAATATTAATTTTTTTGACCTAATACAAACAAGTTAAGATATCAAAACCTAATGAATTTGGTTACATTTAAGTAATAATTACACTTATTATGAAGCAAATAACATTATCAGACCCCTGATCCCCTAATCAAAACAAGGGTTTTTGGCCGATTTCGGATAAAATATGTCAAAATGTTTAGGACACATCAAACAGGGGGATCGCAAAGCTGTTTACAGCATGACCATATCTTAGCCCGACACTAATATTAATAAGCACACCTCGATGTCCGATTTTTCATAGTTGTAAATCACTAGCCGTTTGCATGGAAAAGTAAATGTTGTATTGTTGGTAAGCATTTATTATATAATTGGTGCGTGCAATCTTTCGTACAAGTAAGCATATCATTACTGTATTATCGTATTTGTAATTTGCAAACGTACACGACGGCAACTTTCCATGGTCCAACAGGTCAATGTACACTGGCAGTCAAAAATGTACCTATTTCGTTTATTTTTCAATGCTCGTTATCACTGTGTAACTATAAAGAACATTTTCAGGTTATACGTTTTCCAACAAATATGCAGTTATGTATGTAAACTCCGTTTTTGAATGGGCAGAATAATTTATACAGTATGTTTAGCACGCTATATTTTCAAATGCGGTGAATGCAATTCCTATTGAATTCTCTAGATCAATATAATGTAAGATATAAAATCCGAAAAGAATGACGCAAATGATGAACGGTTCTCGAGATATGGCTAGTTACAGGTTTTGCGCGCAAACTAATTTTGACCGCCAGATATACGAATCTCTATGTTATCATTGTTAGGCACGGTTCAAAATTCATGACGAAAGCTTTTGAGTCATACCAAAGGCCTTGACACAATTGTCTTGCATCATGATGCAAAAAAATATTGAGTCATTATTCAAAGACAGATGTAGTATAGTGTACTTCAAATGAGGTAGTTTCTACTACTATTTTGTTCAATGACTCAAAATACATTTCGTCATGGTTCTTGCGTCAAAGCCTTCCGAATATCGGAAGATATTCCGTCATAAATTGGGAAGAAGGCCTTAGTTTGTTCATATACACTTACCGATTATATATCCCCATGATTCTACGATTCCAATACACGACCCAATAATCCATGTGGCGCTACTGAGTTGTTCTTTCATATCTGGTAGAAGCACTCCGAATGCTTTCATTATTCCATTTTCCAAGAAGAAAGTGTATGTTGCAGCACAAAGAACTAACCACGACTTGAAGTTTTCTTTCTCAGCCATAATTTAAGAATTTGACATACTTAAAGTAGTGCAAGTAAATTTCTACCAGAAATCTTACTTGTTTTCTAGACGGCGTCGACAGTCCATACTGCTGTGTTCCTATAGTGAATTGCACTGATTGTTACGGTTAAAGAAAGTGACCTGGTATTTTTAAATACCAGGTCACTTTCTATATTCTAAATTAAAATTTAGAATATAGAAATTGTATTAGCAAATATCGTTACCCGGGCCGGGGTAGTCAAACATTATAATGGATACGGTGTTAGGCCTGCGCGCTTCGATAGGCTGCGACGTCCGATGAAAGCACAGGCATACAAATTAGGTACCATTTGGTGAAACATGATTTATGGAATAGATGAGAGAACAATACAAAAATATGAGGGATCATTGGTCAACAAATGAGGGGTCATTGGATGAGAGTATGTTTTTTGGCATTTGGTGAGCGAACTTTGCCTTTTGAAAGAAAAAAAATAAACAAATCATGGTGTCTTTGGTCGAGAGCACATGCAATTGTAACAAAATAAGGGTCTTTGGGTGACAGCAATGCTAAAAAGGTGGGTATTTGAGCCTTACATACGCATCGCCTCCCAAATGGAACTGACACCCCCGTACCATAACTAGTCTGCACTGATAGCTTATTGTATTTGTGACCATATTCATTGGTGCTGGATTATTACTACTTATATAACACTTAACAACTGACTTATTTTTATGGTTTTGCAAACGCTTGTTTTGAACTGTTCAGTACAAGCACGCACTGACTGCAGGGACGAGTGAACTACAAGTTTGCATTTGACTTTGCCCCACCCCCGGGGGCACTCAAATTTTAAAGTGACGGGTATGTGCGGGCTTCAGCGGTCAAAAACTAGGGTCATTCAGTGTGAAAATCCAAAAAAAATTCAAAAGTGAAAACGGATGATTTGTTACACAATTTGCAATTTTCGGTTTCAAGCAGAAATCTTGGTACTATCATATTAATGATATCTATTTTCTGTTTGTATATATTTAGGCCTCTTCGGATTATGAAAAAGGCAAGAATTTGAGATATAATGCCCAGGATGGAAATAAGGGTTTATTAAGTATAAAACTTGGAAAACATAGGGCATTGGTTGTAGAAGATGTGAAAAATAGGGTCATTATGTGTCGGACTAGCGATACAAAGAGGGTCTATTGGTCTGCAGTCGCTATCCACCGACATATGGAGTGCCCCATCCATGACTTGGCCTTAACCTTAATTCAACTAAATTTGTTTTATATCATAATCGGTCAGATCTGCCAATACGTTGATGTTTTATTTTCGATACAATTGCATAAAAAAACGACAGTTATTGAACTAAATCTTATTCACAAAATACAAATAAGTACCTATTGTTTGAAAAATTGGTTATTCCTGACATTTTGAAACATTCTTTCATAGTTCCGGTGTAATAAAATACAGCGTCCGTGTGACTGAGCGTCCTAGCTACTATACAATTGTGCAGAACGTACTTGTACATGTGCTATCAATAAATCATTGATTGCAACTTGACCAGAGTCAAAAATATTGCCATAGACATTATACATTGCCTCAAATATTTGTTACCGGTTTGTACTTTAAATTCTTTCGCAAATATTTTTTGACGACCAAAGGTTTGGTTGCGAAAATTTTGTTTGAAGGCCGACTATGTTTGGACCCATATTGCAATTTTTATGTTTAATATGCACACAAATATTTTCCTGTGACTATATTTACTGCACGACAAGTACGACTAGTTTAGTTTAGTGTGATCATGGTTACATGCGGGTTCAACTTTAAGGTCAAATTTACGAGGTGTAGAGACATTTTTATAATTTGATCACTTTTCCGGTAGAGATTATTAGAACACAAGTCTTTAAGTTTGCTTCTACAAGAATTGCACGCAGTGCATATATTTTCAGTTGCAAAAGAAACACAGATTTTTGCCGATAATACTGCAAAAGCAGTAGTGTAGTTACCACTGACGTCATAGATGAGCCCTGTAATAAATCAGATAAAGTATTAAACATTACCAAATATAACTTGGATTGGAATATTTATAGGGGAAAATAAGCTTAACCCTCGTCTCACCAAGGGAAGGGGTTGCAACCACACAAGTTTTTTTCCTGCAGCATAAAAACGCAAAAGCAACCGACCCCAGATTTTTTTGGTAATCTCTTTTTGTAGTATTACATCCTTTGCGGACATTTTGATCAAACAATTAGAGGGTCAATGTTGGGGTGTAGGGGTGTAGGGGTGTGTGTGTTTAGGTGTTGTTGCAACCCGTTGACATCTTTGACCATTTTAAATCACCATTTTGAAAAAAATATATGCATGCTATGAGGCCGAAACTTGCAGGGCATGTCAGAATTATCATTTCCTTTCTTTATTTGCAAAAAGCTCGATGACATTCCGATTTATAATTTTGGTGGGCATTTTTGCCAAAATTCAAATTTTTTGACCTTAAAGACCTAATAATTACGTAACGCCTTGGCCGATTTTTGTGATCTAGGTATCGTTGGATAGGGGAGGACCATACCTATCTTGTGATTGCATAACTATATAAGTTCATCTGGGGTTCCGTTTAAACCCCCCTGGTTTTATTTACGATTGGAGCAAATAACAAAAACTTTATCTCGATATGTAACCATAGCAATGGTTGATCGTAGACAATGGAAAATGATACTTTGTACAGACAGTTTTGCAAGACGAACATTTTGAGAATATTTTGAACAAAATCGAACATTTCTGAAATATTTTTTGTGACTCCAATATTCACATCTCACTAGTATGACCTTTTATAAATTTGGATATAACTCTTTATCAGGATAAGATCACATAGAAGAATGCTGTATACGATATTCACTATACGCTCCCGGGGGAGGCACTCATATATGAAATTGACAGGGATTATCCCCATATCGGTAAACACATGAGTGCCTCCCCATTATCGTAAAGTGAATACCGTATACCAATGCGTATATTCTCATGTAATCGCAGCCTTAGAGACACATTAAAATAATTTCCTTTGCCCATATAGTTTGTTTCCGGTGTTGACACCGGTAGGGTTCTTCAAAAAAAATGTGCGGGTATTTAGTGGTATGTTACTCTTTTTCTGACGAATTCATGACTTATGATCTTCTGTGTCATGAAAAGCAGTTTTTATTACAAAATAACATTTTGGTGCTAATGTCTATGCTTCAAGTATTTATTTAAACCTTTTAAAACAAAAATCAATCAAATAAACCATTCAGATTAACATGTTAGTTTCATTCTAAAAGTGATGTATAAATAATATTGCCAAGTACAATTGAAGAATAACATTTGATAAAATTTTTCCTTCAATCCCGTTTAATGATGTTAAGTTAGGTATGTCATTGTTAATACTTAGGACTTATATTATTAAATGCAATGATTTTATACAACATTTTTTCCAACAGTATTTACCGGTCAAGATTATTTATTAATAAAAATATACGATACATTGTACATTAATCCCAAGTGCTCTTTAACTCCGAATTCGAAGATTTTGTCCTCAAAAAATTAGCAGCGCGATTCGTTTCTTTGTGCATGTACACTTACCAAGTATATATCCCCATGTTTCTACGATTCCAATACACGACCCAATAATCCATGTGACCCTACCAAGTTGTTCTTTCATATCAAGAACTCCCAATTATGCCTTCATTATTCCATTATCCAAAAAGAAAGTATACGTTGCAGCACAAAGAACTAACTTAGGGAAGCGGGTTGGTGTAGCGGTATTTCCCTCGCTTTGCACCAATGAGGTCCCGGTGTAGCAGGAATCAAGGACCCCGTTCTTATTGTCCGGGTTGTACAGTAAAGAATAGGCCAACAACTCTCACGCAACATTAGGTTCACGCTTTATTCCGTTATGGTCTATGGAAGGCGGACTACTATTTCAGGGGGACTACGATTACTTTCACACCGGGTTCGAGTCCCGCGCCCGGCGCTTTATGTGCATTTGGTTTTTAGTCCATGCTCGCTCACGCAGGTTGTTCTCCGCGTCCTCCGGTTTTCCTCCTGCATAAAAACTGAATATTAAAGAAAGATCTAGGACCCCAATGGAAATAAGCTTAATTAGAAGCTTTCTTGGGTTATCCTTGGCTATCAGCCTAAAGAATTCTTTCTTTCTTTATGACTTGAAGTTTTCTTTCTCAGCCATAATTTAGGATTTGATATATGTGATGACTCACACCGAAAGGGGGGACTTTGGTTCCGACATCAAAATTGAGGCATCATGAGAAAGCTTAGAGTTTCACAAGTAATTTGGTACCTCAAACATTTCGATACAACAATCCGTTCCGAAGATATGGCTATTTTAGCAAGAGCGTGTTGATCACTTTTCAAAAATAGCAATTGGAGAAAATAGGCTTTAAAGTTTGGGTTTGTGAAAGCATGAATTGTATTGATTACTATTCAACTATACATAAAATCTCCTTAGCAACGGGAACTTAGGAGCACTCAATCATCATCAAATTTGACACAGACATTGTCAATATACATATCTTTAATTCAGTGTCAAAAATATGTCAAATTAGGCATGAGGTCCCGGGTTCGAGTCCCTGTTCGGCCAGGATTTTTTTCTAATTAAATGAAATCCTGGCCTGTTTGTGATTTGTCTTATTGTTATTAATGTTCTAGTGTACGATGCGTATTTCTCCATTTCTTTATCTAATTAATATGGTCACAGCGGCGTAGCGAGGGTGTCTGGCGCCCGGGGCAAGAAGTGAAACTGGCGCACCTCCCCTGGTGAGGCAACTTGAAAAGGTACGCCCCACAAAATTCCAACAGCTTTGAAAAACTCCTTTTTTTTGGCTAAAATGGGAAAATTTTGCTATAATTTGCCTAAATTTTTTTCCAGCGCGCGAAGCGCGGACATTTTTTTGCGTTTTTTGCAGTAATATTTGCTTATTTATGCTGAAAAGTACCGAAATCGTAAGGGAAAAAATAGGCAAACATTGGCTAATTTCAGCAGTATGTCCCTGTTGTTGGTCCAATTATTTTTCATGTAGTGGCGATTTTGCGCCCCCCTAGAGGTGGCGCAGCTACGCCGCTGAATATGGATGTTTTTTCTTCCGATCACAAAATTGCGAAAACGAGATTGACACGGTGTTAGAAAATTGTCAAAAAATCATATTTTTTCGCAATTTTATAGAAAACGGCTTGGTAGGAAGATTTTTAAAACTTAATATCACAAAATCTCAAATTCACCCCCAGACGAAAAGTTTACCATTTCTCAACTTCAAAGCCTGATATCTCAGTTTGCAGATCGTCGCAAAGTTCCCCTTTTCGGTGTGAGTCATCACATATTTGAAATATATACTGTAAGTAAACGTCTATCAGAAACTTGTTTTCATCCATGCCCTACTGGCTTCTTTGACAAACTTTGAGGTAAATTGTATTTCATACAGTCGATTCAAAAACATTGTTAACGTTCCAGTCAAATGATAATGTAAAGTATAACTTCCCAAAAAACACTGCCCAACAAAGTAAAAACGCAGTATGTGCATTGCATATCAATTTCAAGCTACTTTCTTTTCCCTTGGAGAAATCCTGCACAAATGAGCAGACGATCAATTATTCTTTTTCACAACATAAGACCGTATATAGAATCTACTGTATGTAACATAATGTACATACATTATTTTAGTATAGGAATGGGTTGAAGTGAAATTGCCCGTTTAATAGAAGTATCTGCTATGATGTATAAATGCACATACTGTGTTCACATTTTGTAGGGCAGAGCAGCTCAGTGTAGCGATTATTCGTAACTAGACTAAATAAATAAATAAATAATTATCGACATACCTCGCATACTATAATTGTATGCATAATCCTTGTTGTTATGGACACTGGTTCCCCATTAAACATTACCGATGGTTTTTTTTTCAACACACAAAAAATATTTCAAAAGTGAATGTTGTTGTATTTTTGAACTCAAAATCAAAACAAATCAAACTTTATGTCCATAAAATTGTACAAGTAAACATCAAAAACATATAAAAAGAACGGGCAAAATTTATGGTGGAGTGGACTAGAAGACCAGAAAGGCATGAAGGATAGTCTACCACTAAAAAAGCTTAATCATTAATTACATAAAAAGGCAATAACAACAAAAGCAAAACAAGACAGGGCAAGGACGGGCTCAAAAATCGAAAAACAATGAGAGAGAAAAATTAGATCACTAATTAGATGCAGACGTAAGAAATTCATTCATACTTTTCAATGAGGGATTTCTTGAAAGTGTTACGAAAATGTTTGACTGATTTTGAATCTTTTAATGACGGTGGGAGTGAGTTCCTAGGGATGGGACCGCAAGATCGAATACCGTGATCGGAGAAAGATTTCTTAATTTTTTTATGTTAAGGTCATTGACATGACTTGTTTTTATAGTTATGAATATCAAAACGTTTTGAGAAGTAATTTGTAAAAGCCACAGGTAGATTATTAAATTTTATAGAGTATCTGTACATAAAGAACCCTAATTCTAGTGTATACATGTCACACATTGTAAGCACATTGTGATTAGTAAACAATGGCCCAGTATGACATCTGTATAGTGACTCTTTGACAAAGTTCCTATTGAAGTTTAACCAGTTTATCAATATATAATTTTCAATTGTATCCCCATATGACAATTCCATTACTAACATAAGGCCAACAAAAAAAATTGGTTCATAAAGATAGGGTCGGTCGGTCGGAATTTTGTTTTTGTTTTTTGTTTTTAACAATGCGGCCTTGTGGAAACGTAAGAAGCAAAGAATATGTTCCACTTGACATGGACCCGTCTTCCGTTCTGAATCCTCCGTCTTGAGAATGGTGGCATTTGGTTCAGGTTTCAAGCTTAAATAAACTTCATTGAGTATTGATGACAGTTTGAATGTCTTACGAACGAAAATAAGAATATTTGGCCCCGTATTTGGCCCTTGTTTGAGCTCTACAGCGAGAGCATACCTCGTACCTACTCACGAGATGCCCGTGCAGTGCGTGTTCGTGGTGCGAAACATCACCGTGTTAAAATTGTAAGTTTTTAAGTAAAACGATTGTGTTTTTGCAAAATATTGACAGAAATGTTGCTTATTCATGAAGTGCATGAGGTCAATATATTTTCAATTGCAAGGGTTACACAAATAATCGCGGAAACTGCTGATAAAACTGTAAAAGCAATCGTGTAAGTACCACTAACGTCATAGATGAGACCTGTAATAAATCAGACAAAGTATAATGCATTACCAAATATAACATGGAATATGTTTAGGGAAAATATGAACTTAACGGAATTAATGAATACATTCAACAAACAGAAAAAAAACCAAGATGTTTTCTCGAAATCATCATTTGCAACATTTCCCTCATTTTCTGAGAGTAAATCAACTACCCTTAAGCATCCGCTTCAAATTAACCGGTAGGTTTCCGCATGGAACTGATGGCTCTAGGCGTTAACCATTTTAAAGAACAAAAGCAACCGGCCACAACCTTGCGGCCGTTTTGAATTTTAAAGTGCCACCCAAGACACAATTTTTATTGTGCAATATTTATTTATGCATTACACACTGAAGTAGAATGGAATTGACATGTCCTTTCTTTTTAACGCATAGCATTTCTTTCCCTGTGTTAAAGTCCCGTAAATTATATATCATAGTAAAGCTATGATTGTAAGGATTGTCGACCACACAAAAGTGGATATACAGGGTGGAACAAATGTCATATAGGGTGTAAGTGGAAGGCTGTTCAATTTCCAAATAATTTTATGTTACACCCTGTATATTGTCTTATAACCCTGTATATTTTCCTTTGTAATGACTTTTAAACTATTATATGATTATTTCTTACTCTTTACCCTTCAGGGATATATTAACATACCTATCCTAACGTGAATAGTTTGAAGCTTAAAGCAACGGTGAAAACTCTTCGTTTTCCCATTTCACTTGTGTTACCAAAAGGTAACCCAACTTTATGGCATATGACCATTTGTGGAAAAAATGGGTTTTGTCCTTGGGAAAACGTTTTGTCACTCCAGCGTTAAGCGTCATTTAACAGTTAAGGTCAGTACTGGTTAAGGTCATTGTTAAACGGATGCATTGGGCGTGAAGAAAAACTTGAGCCTGATAACTTAACAAAAGTATTTTACATGTATACTGACATAAATTATCAGAGTTGTTATTATTTACTAACCCATTTATCGGCCTAAGCATTTAAGAATTATAGTCAGAGAGCGTCATTTATAGTACCGGTCATTGTAAAGCATATGCAGTGAGCGTGAAGAAAAGAGCTTTGACCCGATAACTCGATATCAAAAGAAATACATAATAATGCTGAACATTAACTGTCAGAGTTATCATTATTAGAAAGTATTTACCAACACGCTGAAATCAAAATTGATCTTGTTTTCAGCAACAGAACTGTTTTGTTTCTGGTGTTTGACGCAGCTTTTTACTTCTCCGTACGCCGTAATGTTGTTGAATTTATATCTAAATCATAAGATGAGAAAATATGTGTCCCGTCATATCTAAAGGTACCTTAATACCGGCATAGTAAATTACGAGATATGGGCCATTGAAGCTGAGCATCATCAAACATCTCGTCCAAGGTCAAGTTTTTAATTTTATCAGAAACGTTACCGTTGAAGTGTATTTTGTCATATTTATCATTTTCCAACATCCAAAACATAAGAAACATGTTTTAAAAACCAAGATAAAAATCCGTTCTCCATTTAAGTTTTACTCGGTACAGAAATCTAAACTTGATTTTCTCAGAACTATAGTTTTCTGAATCATCCCGATGCCTTTTACCAATCTGGACGTAACTTTGCAATCGAACATCCAATATCCAAAAACAAGGTGTCATTTTAAAGCTTGAACTATATTCTTTCAGATGAGACCAAACAATCAATTTTCATTTTGGGACCCTTCAGGTACCTTTCGATATGACGGGTCACATATTGTATCTAAAAAGATACTCACCAGTCATAGTTGCTCCAAAGAGCGTTGGAAGTCCATAGAATAAGTGATACCACGAGACTGCACTGACATGCTGGTCATCGTCGGTGATATCTTTAATTGCGATGTAAATCTCAGAACAAAGCATCCCATTTCCAAAACAAAATACAAATGAAGTAATACAAGGGATGTAATTATGATGAAACCACGCCAGTATTAGCAGAGACAGCACCATTAAAATGGAAGAGACGTAGAGGAGATTTCTGTAGCCCATGGTTCGGTTTAGAAGAGGAAGTATGACTCGAACCGTTATCATCCCGACTCCTCCGCTACTTGAAACAATTGAGGCTTGTTTAAGCGATGCCCCTGTTGATACAACAAAAGATACGATGTGGACTAGCCACCCTGTTCGTGTGATACCTTCTACGATGCCTGGTATTAGCACGCAAGATATCATTTTAGGGTTTAGTAATAAAATTACGTCAATATCAGAACTATGTTTTGATTCCCCATTCGCTCTAATGGATGCATAGCTATGTTTGTAACTTACGTGGGATGTATCTACAAACATTGACAACACTAGGAACTGAAACATTACCCCACTTAAAATTAGTAAAGCTCCACGCCACCCATATATATATTCTAAATATTGAACAAATGGTGGAAAAAGAAGTATCGCTAAACTGGACCCTAATGTGCATACGTTTACAGCAGTACTGTAGAAACCATCGAAATAGCGTGGTAAAATTCCAACTGCAACATTAAGTTGAAGCATCAGAAAACCTGTATTAATATGATAAAAACATGGAAAAGTGTTATAACTTATTATGCTGTTTTATTTCTTAAGCAGAAATTATGTTGTTATTTTACTGACGTTGTAATAATAATCTTTCACTTTCTTTCGGAGAATTGGTTTTCGATCATTTATTTAACATGAATTTTCCCAACATTTTTTTTTTATCAATTCTATCCATGTTAACCTTTTGAACCCAACGAGCCGGTGTAATGAGACTGAGTGTCCCCCAAAACCAAGAGTCCGGGTCTAATTGAACTACGCGGAATAAATCGCAATCAATGATTTATTGAACGCACATGTACAAGTACGTTCTACACAATTGAATAGCACCTAGGACGCTCAGTCACCCGGACGCGGTAGTTCATTACACCGGCTCACGCGTACATGTACCGTATACCCGAAGAGCCGGTTTACCGCCTTTCAGGTCACGTAGCAGAAACTTGATGTGTCTGTCAACAAGCATGTGCAGTTACAATTTTTAATAGTCTTATTTATATTGGAAGACATCAATGAAACTTTTAACGCATGTTTGATAGGTCATTTGGTCTTATTTACTCGAAAGTTGATAAAAATTCCTCATATTTTCGTAAATTCGATCACAATTTTCAGCAAATGTGGCTTCGCCCATAGACTACAACGTAATGTCGAATATGTTGGACGACATAAATAAAATTCTTTTGTGAATGCTGGTTATTGGACCAATTCAGACTACTGTAAAATGAAACGTAAAGCAAGGGAAATCAAAATCAAAGTAATTTTAAGGGTTTTATATTTTGATTTTTAACTTTCGGGTTGGCCCGGGTCAGCGGTACACATCACGTGAAATGGCCAGGGTTCAAAGGGTTAAAATAAATTATCTCACCAAGTGATGGCACTTTAAACGCTCCGAATATATTACTGGTGTGTATTCCGATCACTAAAATATCTTTTACTCACACAATCAAATTGGAGATTCGGATACCATATAAAAATATAAAAATATTTTTCTCATAACCACTGTACATTTTCACGTGCATTTGATGTTTCGTTGAAGAGATATGGTCAAAACTACTGGAATATTTAGTTAACAAAAATAATTATCCCAAGTTTTTATGGGTCACTCTCAGACACATTTTTGCCCGTCATCTGAGTTGGCTCAAGCTTTAGCAATGAAACTCTTTAAAATTGCTTTATGTAGATGATGACATGACCCTTAATTCAAATAAGGATAAAGTATATGCTAAAATTTTCACCAGATCGGAATATCTACCTTTAATTAAAATTGCATGTTACAAAAAATACTCTTAGTACTCTGAACCCGTTGGGAGGTTGTTCAAGGTGCATGTATCTGTCATTATCATCCCGATGAGTAGTACAAACACATTAATGCACAAGAAGACCCGCGCTAGTTTTTTTGCGTCATGACTCAAAATACATTTCGTAATGGCTATTGCGTCAAGCCCTGTCGTAAGACATTCCGTCATAAATTGGGAACCGTGCCTTACCTGTCATTATCATCCCAATGAGAAGTATAAACACATTTGATGCACAAGCACAAACAAGAAGACCCGTGCTAGATATGAACCCCGCTGCCATAAGACACAGCCTGGCTCCAAATCGTGTCTCCATAAACTTTGCAATTAAACCTAAAAGTTAAGAAATGTTTCTGTTAAAACGAGAAGAGCTTACAAGTAAATAATCATGGAAAGGAAATCACATTTTAATTTATAAGCATAACGTGTTCGAAATTTCTACTGATTTGTACTTAGATAAGGGTTTATCAAAATGTTGATTAGGGCGATCTCATAAATTTAACAAAGCTTTGAAAAACATGCAACCACGTCCATCAGCTGATGATCATAACACAAATGGCGGCGTGATACAGTGTAGGTGTTTCACCTGTTAGAAGCTGAAAAGATGATGTCACTTGACAAAGGTTGAATTTTCTAAGTTGTCTATGACAAAATTAACCGAATAAATGTCAAAAATCTGGACTGTGCAACATTTAAATTATTCATAATTTGGGTAGAACACGATGTCTGTTTTCAAATCAGACCCTTAATTGTATGTTGCACAAACTTAACTCTAAGGATTATTCCACTAAATAGACCCTGTCGACTCGATCACTTTCGACTAGTGAGCATGTGTCCTATGCGTACTTGTTCGTATAGATTTGTGCATTGTCGTATAACCTTGTGCACAATGGCTGTAATCATTGATCTTGTGTCACGCTTATATTCTTACACAGACTTTAAGTTCAAATGATTATAATACCATGCTAGGTACGAAAGACATCGGCGTTGAAAAGTCGTAAAAGCCATTATACCATAATTATGCTATTTCACGCATCAATAAATTACAAGAATAGCATAACAGGCAAGGGGTAAATGAATATTTTTCATTGCGAGGCGAAGTGCTATTATAATATTCAGACCTGAAGGGATTGTATTTCTTTCTACGGCTGCACGGAAGAAGCTGATCTTTATCAAATTTGGTAGATTGGATTTCCAGAGAAGGCGCATTTTGTTTAATACAAGCTTTCCATGCGATGGCTTTCCAGATATGAAAATCCTTTTCCGACTCATCTACCCAAGAGCCCAGGTATTGACCAACTGTTGTAGCAGCATCCTTAACTCTGGACAGCAGTTCTTGAGCTTGTTGTAATGTGTCAGACCTTCTTCTTTGGAGACTGCCATGTCCAAACAGAGGCTGTGGACCATTAACGTACCCTGATACCATATGTAGAGATACTGACTTGAACTTCAATGAGCTTTGAAGTGCAATGTGTGATAAAGATAGTTGGAAAAGATGTGTGTCATGGATCTCGACGGAAGTCGAAGGATGATGATGATGTAATGTGTCGGATAGCAAGGCAATGTCATCTGCGAAATCTAGGTCGGTAATGACTCTCGCAGGGTTCTTTCGACTTCTTTGAGGTGTTACTGTGAAGCCCAGCATGTCCTTGTCTTCTCTGGTTGCCATTCTCATCACATAATCTAGCACAATGAAGAACAGGTAAGGTGCTAAAGTATCGCCTTGTTGCACTCCTGCTAATATCTCGAAAGCCTCAGTTTTACCATCTGGTGATAATACAACTGCTTTTGTGCTGCTATTCCACTTATGGACCATTCCTGTGGTTTTTCACCTCTAAGCAGCGTACCATTACAGATATCTAGTAGAATGTTGTTGAAACTACCAGATTTCCAAACCTCAGCAGGTATTTCATCAAGGCCAGAAGCTTTACCATTTGACAATATTCTTAGTACAGCCTGAAGTTCTTCAGCTGTAAAAGCTCCTGTTTCAATTGGCAAAGTATTCTCATTGATGGTTTGGATTTCCTCATCAGGGTTGGTAGCTGAAGGTGAGGATCCTAGTAGGGTTGGAAAAGTAGTCTCTCCATTCCTTGCAGCGTTCTGATGAGGTGTTGCCCTTAAGTCTACCTGATCTGGTTGCTGCTCTGCCAGTTACATCATTTATCACTGCCGATGCCATCCCACTCTGTCTGCTTTGTGAAGCTGATCTGATGGTACTTATTTTCTCTTCGAGATATTCCTCTTCAACACTGCTGTTAGCTTTTCGAGTTTCCGTTTTGCCTGATCAAACAGCTCTTTGTCACGTTCACTGTTTTGATTCTGTGAACTACTTGTGAAAGGTTCTTTCTGGCTCTGCTTACACGTGCATCCTCCCACGATACTTTCTTACGTGGGGTCTTTCTCCTTTCTGGTAGGCAATTGGAAGCACAACTTTTGTGTGCTTCAACAAAGAGTGGATACTTAATATCAGCTGTGAGCTCCACCTCATCCTGATCAGAGCAAAGGACATCAAACTGGTTATGCACTTCAACGGCATATGAATGCTGAAGATTTTTGTCAGCACTGAATTTCTTCCAGTCATATTGTGGTGTCCTCTTGGTTTTTGTCTTTGTGGCTCTCAAAATAAGTCTTAGTCTTGCGGTGACAACTCTGTGGTCAGAACCAACACTGATGAAAGAGCTGAAGGCATTGCAGTCGCATGCACTGTTCTTCCATTTCTTGTTTATAGCAATGTAGTCTAGTTGAGATCTTGCTCCAATGGGGTATTGAAAGGTCCACAACTTTCCTTCTGTAGAATGGCGTTGATTGCTTTCA